>CANUEP010066218.1:0-121797 GCA_947857235.1 Jatropha podagrica | reverse complement strand
TTCAGCAAACAATCATTACTTACAATTGGGTTAAAACTCATGCCTCATGCATCTTAGAACTTCAAAACTTACATGTCGAGCAACAATGTAACAGAATTGCTTCTTTCTGAGCACGTCTTCACAAACTGTAAAAACTTGCTTTACATACTGAAAACACATATTTGGAGTTGTAGAATTAGTGCAGAATTATAGTTTAAGGATAGTCTCGTAGGTATAAATTTTGCCCTTTCTGGTTTGAATAAAAAAATATATTTTCACGTGAAGAGAATCCTCCGCCAAACATGAGCAATCCATGCATTGCTCATGAGTAGTGAACCCTCTATGAGCACGGACTGCGTGAACCTTCTACGAGCACGGACTGCGTGAACCTTCTACGAGCACGGACTGCATTGTACATAATACTCTCATATATTGCCTGCTAACCAAAGAAATAAACGGATCTAGATCCCACCCTCTACGAGGCATTGCCTTTTCTTCGAGAAATCATATGTTTCTGTTTGGAGTTCTTTCTTTTCTCTTTCTATCTATTCAACAAGTTGCTGCCACTATCTTCAGCTTCAGGCAGTCTATGTTGGCGAAGAATGCATTTTGGCGAGGGCACTAATTATTTATTAGGAAATACGTTTTCTATTCTTGTACTGCATATATGCATTGTAAGTATTCTTCGTTACATATTCTGAACCGTAAACTGTTTGTTTCAGTGGTGTTGATCACCAATGGGATGGTGAGCTCTTCGCCACAGCTGGTGCTCAAGTAGATATTTGGAAATAGGTTTAAATCTAAACTAGTTTAATGTTCCATAAGTGCAAAGTTATATCAATTATGTTCACAGTGCAACTTCTGTTATATCAGTTCGATTTAATCCCGGGGAACCAAACCTTTTGGCAACTGACTGCAAGGTATCCCCGGATAAATGACATAGAGTTCAATCATCATGTGATTAATCATTTAATCTACAACCGCAAATTGATATTTCAAATCCTTTCCCACGTTGAGACAGTGAAATATGAACATTGCAACAATTTCCCACACATGGATATAAAAAATGTTGTGTCAGTAAGATGTAGGGGTTCCCATCACCAATAAAGTCATTTTGTAAACAGATTTTTCAAGTTTGAAGCATATACATTAGCAAGAACAACAAACTTGATCCGATGCAAAAGGCACGGAATGATACTTAAAGAAAATTAAAAATTGAAAGTGTGAGGATACTGGTGGGAATGACAAAAATAAAATTACAATAATGGAGAAGATATTACAACACATCTGTAAGTGGGTGAAAGCTCAAATGATATATACTTGTTGCATGTTTCTAATTGAGCTTTATGTATGTGTTTGTATATAGCCTAGCTCAAATTTTTCTGACAACTATATGACAGAAAATGAGTACATCAAATTTTGTGTAAGATAATTTGCGCCCCAAATTGAGGTTGAAGAGTAAGAGAAACATTTGGAGCATGTTTGTAAGAAGGTGAAAGTTCAAATGAGAAGTGTTGCAAAATGAGAGCTAGTGCTAATTTGGCTTCAAGCATAGCAAAGTTTTGTCCAATGCACACTCTTGGTCCCCAACCAAAAGTAAAGAATGGCCTGGAATTTCCATCAGAAAATCTTTCAGGATTGAACTCAGTAGCGTCCTGACCCCATAGTTCAGGATCCCTATGTACAAGGTACAATGGGATATCAAAGCCAACTCCTGCCGGAAAACAGTATCCTGCCAATTTAGTCTCTTCATATATCGATCGGACAAGGGATGTTGCTGGGTATAATCTTAGTACCTCAAGTAGGATTGCATTCACCTAAAAGAATTTGATAAAAATACAATGTTATCGAGAAATTAAAAAAGAAAAGTACAAGCAAACTAACATCTCAACTAGTAACTACTCCAGCAGCTTAAATTATGCGCAGAAGCAAAATAAGTACTTTAAAATTAACAAACTTACATTTTTCAAGCGGTTTAACTCATCGAAAGTTGGTTTATTTTTTCCTAGAAGTTGCAGAACCTCCTCTCTAGCCTTTTCTTGCCAATTCAAATGCATACTCAACACAATCATAGTCCAAGTTAACAAATTTGCAGTAGTCTCATGACCAGCAAAGTAGAATAGCTTGCACTCTTCAATCACATCTTCTTTTGACATTCCAATATTTTTGTTTTCTTGAACCTCATCCAAATTAGACTTGAGTAGCAGATTCAATAAATCATCTTGCCCTGCATTTCCTGATAGTATAGCCTTCTCCCTGTTTTCCACTAGGCCTAGGAGTAAAGCTCGAACTTGTCGATGAATTTGCATCATTCTTTTGTTTAATTTTGAAGGCAGGAACCTATAGATTCAATTAAAATCTCATTTGATGGATATACTAATAAGCACTTCAAAACAATTATTTTCTTTGTTTAGTTTAGGTCAATAGATGGGTTGAAGCTCGCAATCTCGCAGTTCTAGAGACAACTCAAATATCATTAAATCAAAGGTTATTTCTTTGGATTTGATGTTTATGTTTAAGACATAACATCAAGAAAAATGGGTTATGAAATAAAAACTATAAAAAGAAGAATGGGTTTCTAATTAGGCAACGGAAAGAAATATTATATGGAACCGAAGTCAAATAATTAGTGCACCACATACCTTGACCATAGAGAATTAAAACTGAAAAGTGACTGTAAAAAAAGTTCTCCTTGTTTCCTCTGGAGAGCAAATATCAATTTCCCTTCTTCAAGATTACTGCCAAAAGCTGCTCTTGATATAACGTCTCCTGTTAGGTTTTGAAACTCAGTTTGAACGTCCAATTCATAAAAAGCTGTTGAGCCTACTGAATTATCCCATTTCTCAATCATTTCTTCACAAGATGCCATAAAAGATGGCAACATCCCCTGCGGAAATGAACCTTAATCTGTCATTTTTTATCTCCGTAGAAAAATTTGTACTGTAACTAATAAGAAAACACATTAACAGTAGTAACCTTTAGCTTTTCTGTGTGAAATGCAGGGTTGATTATCTTCCTGTGCTGTGCCCATTCATCTCCATCAATATTTGCAAGACCTCTCAAGAAAAATTTGAAGGTTGGACTTACTTCTGGCTTTCGAAATTCCGATTTTCTTGTCAAAATCTCTTTTGCTAGCTTTGGATCCATAATTGTTATACGAGGAGTGATTCCATACCAAATTGCAAATGGCTTCTCTGCAAGAAAATACAAAAATACATTTTTTTTAATTAATCAGGCTTTCACCTGCAGGATTTAAACTTGCAACTTCTCCGTTCTAAAATGGAACTTGGTTGAAAAAACTTACTGTAAGTCATGTAGAGATGATGAAGCAATGGGTTGAGACGATGACCAATATCATGGCTGAGTTCCATAGGCTTAGACTTAGCTTCTGTGGCTAACTTGATCATCTCTTTGACGTTTCCATAAAGTAACTTGTATGGAAGAACATGGATGCCTTGTCGTCTCAATTTCTTCTCTATCATTTTCGGTCTCCACCATATTTGATGTAATAGTTTCAGACTCCAAACTATAGCCAGAACACACAACAGTAAACCCAAAACCAAGAATGTCATAGTTCTATTGTCTGGATAATTGGTTTCGCATGTGACTTCTTGTTGGTTTTAAATTCTGATGCAGATCTAATGGGTTTATATAAGCAAAACATGTGAAGATGTTACATCGGAGTTGGACCAATAGTCAAACAAAACATGTGGGACGTTCCTTGAAGTTTGACAAGTTGCAACTTGAGCTTCAAGCGATCAAACTTGTATTTTTTTTTTTTTTCTATCTTTAAAACAATTGAGACGTCTTGCTGGTCTAACCAGCACCTTATAGGTAATTGTAAGCTCCGGGATAATGATGTTTAAAAAAACTGTATAATGTCTTAATCCAATAGTTCATCTTCATCTTTTATTACAAATAGCCTGGAGGAAAATCTGAATTGCAGACTATTATTATACATTAAAATGGCATTTTCAGGCCGAACACTGTCTTGTCTTTATCAGACGATAGGCCCATAGGTATAAATTAAATTTTAGCTGTTCTTCAAGTTTTAAAATTTTCCTCTTTCTTGTTTCAATAAAATAAATAAATTTTATCGCTCACCAAGTCCACGCAACATAAGAATCCAATGTGAATGCAATCAGTCTTTCGTTTTTTTTTTCTTTTTCACTTCGTGTGGATAAAAAGATAAGTGCTATTTTAAAAATATTTAAATATTTATGGAAATTGAAATGAACGGTCGTCACTTCATGCCAATGGTAGTAGGTACATTGGCATGAATTTATTTTATTTTATTTTTTATATATGGAATGGAAGGAAAATCCAAAAGAGAAAAACATATAAATTTAAATTCCATGTAATTGCAAATAAATTATTAAAATTTATAAATAAATTTCACATATTAACTCACTAATATTTATATAAATTAAACCGTTTTATCACTTTAAATGTTATTGATTAAAATACCCAATTTATTTTTTCTAATATTTTTTATAAATAATATAAAGTTGCTATTATATATGATTATGATTATTGAATTTAAATGAATTTTTAATTTTAAATGTATTTTAATATATTAATAAAAATAAAATTTAAATATTTTCAATGTCTTAAAATTTGAAATTTTAAATACAAAAGGTAAAAAGCAGATGTAACATTAATAGAATATGTAAACAAAAATACAAAAGAGCTCCATCAAAAGGTGTATAAACAAATAAGAAAATTATAAGATTAAAAAAAAAATAATGGGAAGAAAAATCATAGATAAAGGGGCCAGCCACTCTGGACTAAGGGCCTATGGCCAAAGAAACTGAAGAGAAAAAGTAGTTTTCTAGCTCGATTCCTACTCGAATTCGACTTATTTTTAGCCAAGATAAAAATATTTTTTACATCTCCAGATTTGAATTTCAACTCAATTCATTTAGCTTATCAAATGAGTTCGAATAAGTTACCTTCGAAATGAGTATTTAGCATTTGGAAGTAAGGTGGCAGAACAATTGTTCCAGAGACTGAGTGCACTTGCAATGTCAAAAAGTTCAGTCAATAAAATCAAAAATCAAATCGTAAAATTGGTTCTGTATAATGTAATGATAGTTTTCCAGAAGCATTGAAAATGTTTATTGTAAACATACGTATAATGATAAATAAATAAATATGGGAATATTGCATTGGATAAACGTTCTGGAGCCGGTTTGGTCACTAATATCTGGTTTGGTTTCGGTTCGAATCGAACCGGTGGGGATGTCTATATTGTTGGCTAAACGGAAGGAAATATTTTATCCTGGATTGGTAGATGAGCTGCAATAATTATGGGCTGCCCTTAAATTAAGGCCCAGTAAATTTTAGATCCATTTCATTTGAGGCCCAGGTCCTTTATCTCTCTCCCTGGACAGGACAGTCGTTTCGGGAAGGGTTTTAGCTGATTTTCCTAGACAGACTGTCTAGGGTTTTTCAGTTAAAATTTGGAACTCTTTTCATCAATATCTAATCGTGGAGATAAATTAAATTGAAAAATTAAACTCGAGAACAGAAATCACAATGAAAGTTAAAGTAATATCACGATCAACTGACGAATTCACTCGAGAACGAAGCCAAGATCTTCAGGTTTTTCTTTTTTTCTTTTCCTTCTCTTTTCGAAATTCCAGTTTCATTTTAAATTTCGAACAAAAAAAGAAATTCTTCACTCTTTCTATTTAGAAAACTCCGATTTTTATATAAATGACGAATTTAATGTCAATATAATTAGAGAGTGTTTCACAATTTCGACCCCAGTCTACGGCCTCAAGAAAAGGCTATCGAATATGTCCGTGCACTTAACGCCACCAAATTGGATAAGGTAATTCGAGAAATATTTAATTCAATTGTTTTTGTTTTTTAATTATTTTTGGCGGGTAAAAGTTTATTTTGATTTTTCTAGATATTTGCAAGGCCATTTATTGGAGCAATGGATGGTCATATTGATGCTGTTTCGTGTATGGCAAAGAATCCAAATTACTTGAAAGGGATATTTTCTGGTTCTATGGATGGAGGTATTTAGATAATTTTTAGTGGTGCCTTGCTTGATTAATTGATGCTTTGCGGATTTTGTTTTTTGGGGTGTAATAGGATGAAAAATTAGTTTCTGAATGATGATTTGAGTATTATTTTAATTTTTCTATCAGATTTTAGGATTTTTTTTGGTTCCTTATTGTTCTTGAGATAAATTTCGAACCTTTTTATATTCTCTGGCTTAGTTATTTATTTATTTATTGATTATTTATGCTTGCAGATATTCGCCTTTGGGATATTGCTTCCAGGTAATGCATGTTGAAGTCAATTGGAAGTTTGTGATTTTATAGATCAATTGTAACCTTGGTTAGGATTTTTGTGTTTACATATATATGCCTGGATGCATACATTTAGAATGCAGTACAAATAGTAGAAAGAAGTATGAAATACCTTTGTTAGTTTAAACTTCTATTACTTCACTAGCTTGAATTCCTTGTTAAATTTATAATTCATTCATAAATTCTATCAATTTTAATAAATTTGGCTTAAGGATGGCCGATCCCGTAGAATTAAAATTGTAGAATTCTAATAAATTTTCATTTATTCCTAATATGATAATGTGGATTTGTAGATCCAATCAAGAAAAGTTTATGGAATTCATTTACATACCAAACAAGCTCTAAGTAACTAGGAGGACAGCTTCTGTAGGTTGAAATGATAGATATAAAGGTGGACCAGGTTAAAGAATTAGATGTTTCTGTTGTACTAAAATTTCTGTTTGTAGCTGTCTTCATTGATTTTCTTTCAAGTGAGATGTGTTTTTTCATTTTGATGTTGAGCATATGGAGGATTGACAAATATGTTCATGAATTTATGCATCAACAGGCGAACTGTCTGTCAATTTCCTGGTCATCAAGGTGCCGTGCGAGGTTTGACAGCCTCCACAGATGGGCGGATGCTAATATCCTGTGGAACCGATTGCACGTAAGACATAGATTGTACGATTAAGATCGAACTTGAGTTTTCAAAATTGCAAACAATAAAGGGAAAAAATGCGATTTTTTAAACTGAATGTTTGTTGTACCTTTTATCCATTTTTTTATACAAGAAAGCTGGTTTATGTAATTTGCCTGAAATGTTCATCTCAATCTGTGATCTTCTTTGTTCAGTGTGAGGCTTTGGAATATTCCAGTGGCTTCCATTATGGAATCAGACAGCTCCTCTGGCAGTTCATCTGAGGTATTGCCTTTTCTTCATGAAATCATATGTTTCTGTTTCAATTTCTTTCTTTTCTCTTTCTATCTATTCAACTAGTTGCTGCTCCTATTTTCAGCCACAGGCAGTGTATGTTGGGAAGAATGCATTTTGGTGAGGGTACTAATTATTTATTAGGAAATACATTTTCGATTCTTGTACTGCATATATGCATTGTAAGTATTCTTCCTTACATTCTGAATTATACACTGTTGTTTTTAGGGGTGTTGATCACCAATGGGATGGCGAGCTCTTTGCCACAGCTGGTGCTCAAGTAGATATTTGGAATCACAATAGGTTTAAATCTAAACTAGTTTATTGTTCCATTAAGTGCAAAATTATATCAATTGTGTTCACAGTGCCACTCCTGTAAATTAGGTCTCAGCCAGTGACTAGTTTTGAGTGGGGAACGGACACAGTTATATCTGTTCGATTTAATCCTGGGGAACCAAATCTTTTGGCAACGACTGCAAGGTATTCCTGGATAAATAACTAGAGTTCAGTCATCATGTGGTTAATCTTTTACACAGGATATAACTTTCATTTTCATTCTTTACTTGTTATTTATACTTTAGTATCATGAATTTGAATCCATATTCCACCTAAGAATATTTAGAACAACAAAAGTAAGTTAAAGAAAGAAGATGATTGCCAAGAGGCATCAAGCATGTTTGTTATTAAAGAGGACTTTTTTATTGATGTTCAACAAGTGGATAAGGGCATACTGCATTGAAGTATAGTAGTTTCCTCTAGTGATAAATGGGAAACAGAGACTTAAATGTATTTTAAATTACCAAAGTTTTCCTTTGTCTTTCCTGATATTGTGTGATTTGAAAGACTAGTGAATTTTTTATATTGCATCTTTTGTCCTTCAATGTTGGGAGAAAAGAATAAACAGCTCGGCCTGGTTTATTTTCGTAACTCCTTATACGTTCAACAATTCTCCATGATTCTATCTGTTTTACAAATGAGCTCTATTTAGATGCTTTATGGTCATGAATGCTGCAATATACAAACAGCTTGGCCTTCTTGTTTGAGCCAATGAATTATTGCTTGCTTAGTGAGATTTTTGTGGTCACAGTTGACTGACATCTTCATACATATGGATGTAATAATGTGGACAGATGTCATTAAAACCATAAATTAAATGTCTAAATGTATATGATGCATATACTGCCTGCAAATTTCCCCTCCTTAATGGGTATTTTTTATTGGATGGGTGCATATTGCATGTTTTATTTGTGAATGCTGCATTCATCATGAATAATAAATATGTTGCATACACTTACACATATTGATACACATGAGAGAAGAGAGAGTACTCATGTGAAAGCTTCTTTCCCCCCTTTTGCAGTGACCGTAGCATAACATTGTATGATTTGCGCGTATCAACTCCTGCAAGGAAACTTATCATGCAGGTAATTTTGGCCTTCCATTTGCATGAAAGTTTAGTGCTTGTTGTATTCTTAAGTTTCCTGTGTATATTTGTCACTCCTCTCATAAATGCAGTTTTTTTTTTCTTGCAGACAAAAACCAATTCCATTGCATGGAACCCGATGGAGCCAATGAACTTCACAGCTGTAAGCAAATTAAATTGAAGCTTACCTTGGATATAAATATATTTTAGAGCAAGAATTAGAACATAAGGAAAGCTTTCATTTTTGCCTGATGCTTTGTAGTATAACATGGAAGTAGTACTTCTGTAGAAAGCTTTTGAAAAGAGTCCTAATGATGCAGGCAAATGAAGATTGCAATTGCTATAGTTATGATGCTAGAAAATTGGATGAAGCTAAGTGTGTGCACAAAGATCATGTTTCTGCAGTGTAAGAAGATTGATGTTAAATGGTTCACCTTGTTGTCTCTAATAGTATTACCATGAAACTTCTACTAACACATTATCCTTTTCAGGATGGATATTGACTACTCTCCTACTGGCCGAGAATTTGTAACAGGATCTTATGATAGAACTGTGAGTTCTATCTTGCAATTGCTTGTTTACGTTATTCCTTAGTAACTCTTTTCTCTTTTTTCTAATAACTACACATCTTTTTCAGGTTAGAATTTTCCAGTACAATGGTGGTCACAGCAGGGAAATTTATCATACAAAAAGGATGCAAAGGTTTGATCAGTTTGGTTCATAGCTGTTCAGTTTTGCTGATTGATTTCATATTTATTTAATATTAATGACAAACCTTTCTGTTGAATTTAAGTTGTGTATAAACGTTTTAACTTCAAAATGAAGTTTTTGTATCTTAGACCTTGTTCCTTTTAAAGGTTTTTAAATGAAATGGAATTTTACTATGTTTGTGCCTTCTGACTTTTCTCATTTCTATGTAGGGTATTCTGTGTCAAGTTCACCTGTGATGCTAGTTATATTCTTTCAGGGAGTGATGACACCAACCTTAGGCTATGGAAAACGAAAGCATCAGAGCAATTGGGAGTAGTAAGATTTTTTTCCTATCCACTCATTTCATCACCAATCCTTGGCAAGTTCCTTGTGCTATTACTCCTAAAAACGTTGCAGATTTGACCGTCTGTTATCCATTGATTGGACTCAAATGTACTAGTTATTATTGTTTATTATTTGCACCATATAAGATGCATGGTGGATTGAACCTTTGAGAGCTCCAACAGTACTTCATTTTGTAACAGAATGATTAATATTTGTTTCACTGCCTCACTGGCTGATCTTTACATGAGCTGTTATCAATTTTCTCCAAATGTAAATCCTAATATATCCTTCTTTTGCTGCAGCTACTGCCAAGGGAGAAAAGAAAGCATGAATATCATGAAGCTCTCAAGAAACGCTATAAGCATCTACCAGAGGTCAAACGTATTATCAGGTGAGTAAAATTTTGACCTTTTAATTGGGAGTCACTTTCTTGAATGGCAGATAAGTGCCGATTGGATTGATGCTCTAACCCATATTATTAGGCTGCGAGAAAACTTTATAGAATACCACTAGTGGATGGTCAATAAGCGCCTTTTACTTAATTTTCCTTAATGATTGATTGCAGGCATAGACACTTACCGAAACCCATATTCAAAGCTGCTGCCCTTAGACGCACAATGACTGAGGCTTCACGGAGGAAAGAAGAAAGAAGGAAGGCTCATAGTGCTCCTGGAAGTATTGTGACTAAACCATTGCGCAAAAAGAGAATCATCAAAGAAGTTGAGTGACTTAAGCATGTTGTCAGATGCATATTTAGGGGCTGTGCATTTTAGAATTTTTTATCCTGTGTCATTAAGTTTACGGCTTGTCTTAGTGCTAGTGTCCTGGCATCAAGATCTCCGGGTCATTCCACCACAATGTAGTCCAACATGAGTGAATCATGAGAGCTCTGGAGGATCTGGGTTATAAGTTAATATTTTGTTACAGATTTTGGCAGGCCAAAACAGGCTGATGCATTTTAATCCAAATGTTAATTTTTGGCGAGAAATCACATTTCTAGCAAAATTTAATGATAGTAAGGTCAAGCTGTCTAAACATTGAGGAAGCAGGTGAACGAAATGGCTAATTAATAAAAAGCATTAAACGGGCAACCAAATAAATGCAGAAACAGCAATGAGTGTTAACTGGGTAGATCATGATTGGAAATCTACACTGCATACAACATCCAAGTCCAAACCCAGATGTAAAATATCTTCACTGTAATTGGGCTTAGTACAAGAATTCTATTAAACAACTTCCTAATTCAAAATATTGGATAGGATCTGCTAAGATCTTTGCTTTCGATCATCTTCTTCATCATCAGAGTCGCCACTTTCACGAAAACGTGGATTCTTCTCCTGTTACATCAAACAAAGTTTGGATTAGACAACCTACTGGAAATATTCTCAAGGATGAAAGAAAGCAGAATTTTTTGGTTTCTCTGCAACAATTGATGCAAGTTTTAGAATTGCATTTAGCCGCAAAGCAGGCAGTAATGGAGGCCCTCCTAAACAGCGATCCCCTTTTAAGACTGGCATAATGTGATTAAAATTAAAAAATGATTGCAGGTGACAATGACAATTAAGCATTTGAAAATTACCGGTCGGGAGTCAGGATCAGAGTTTCTCTTTGATTCGTGATCTGAAGCTCTCCTTGAAGACTCGTGTGGACGACGGTCATCATCTCGGTGCCGCTTCCGGTGATAATCTGCTTTCCATAAAGGCTCAGATCAAATGAGATTTTATGTACATGCCAAAACAGATTGATTATTGACATGGCAATAAAAAAGACTTGGACTACTAATACAAAAGGGGCACAAGGAAAAATGCTCAAACGCAAATTGAAAAGTACAAAAAAGAGAAAATACCTCTCCCATGCCGGTTATAACCACCATGACCATGGTTTCCACCATGCTTGCCATCTACAGAAAAAACAAGTCTAAGAATATGTATAGGAAAACTTTTAAGTATAATATACCATCAGTTTAAGCAAATCAAAAGGCAAACTATAAGGCAGAATACAACAAGAAGAAAAATGCTTGAAAATTAAAGAAAAGATACCCTAGTAACCCCGGTAATGATTTGGTAAGTGTTAGCCTAACAGCACCCACAAAGCATTCCAAGCTACCTCAGTAAGACAGTTCAAAGAATACTTTTAATGCATTGGTATGACTAGATAATATTTCATAAATTTTATGATAAAATTGTGAATATCAATAAGCAGCATAGTAATTCCAACAAATAATCATTCACAGAATCTATAAAGGATAGAGTTTCCAACTTCAGATGGGTGCTTCAACACATTCAGTAAGACACTCAGGACAAGGGAACAAAATTAGAATCTGATCCGAAAATGTAATTTAGAAACTGAAAAGGCAGTTCACTATTCCCTTCATACCATTTTCTATTTAGTGTACAGCATACAGCCTATACATTTCAACTACTAATACTCAAAAGATAATTTGTAAGTTAACAAAAGTCTACTCATATAAGCAGACTTCTCTCTTCCATGTCCAACCAAGCAGCACAATCATTGTTAGCAAAAGAAATTCTAATGAAGTCCTGCCCCGTTCAAAAAGCTTCCATTCACATATAAATTCGACCTTTACAACATCATACTATTTTAAACTACCATCAAGACCAGTATTTCTGAAAAATTCTAAGTAGCCTGCATAGGAATGAAATCGCAGTTGGGGTAAACCATCAATTTAGGACCCAATACACGTTTCATCAACCTAAAAAGTCAGAACCCTTGGTTTGGCCCAGTACCATTGTGTGGTAATCATGCTGCATAAATTACATTAGAATGCATTGTTGCAGTTTCATCATATTTCATTGTACATAATGTTCATAATTAGAGGCTTGGAGTTCACAGCTTCGAAGGTTGAAATTATGCTTTAATTCTAGGCCTGGCATTAGCCAGGCTCAGCCATCATATTAGAGGTTTATCCAAAGAAATCTCAAAGAATATGATTAGAGTTGCATTTTAAAAATGAGAGATATTCAAGACCGAGTTCTCAAAACTTACAATGAGGTGCCATCACTGGAGGGAAAGTGCCCAATGAACCAGCTCCATAATCCACAAGCTGTCTTTGTTCCAATTCTCGCTGAACCAATTTTCCATAACCACCTCTGCGTATAACATGTTAAGGAGACAGAAAGTAGCACATGATACAGTTTTTGTATTGCAAGATCTGGAGGTCCTATTGTGCCCAAATGAGCAGAAATGACTGCAGATTCTAAATACTCAAAGTGGCTTTCCTTAATCAGTAATTCCTCACTGGCAAGAGTTAAAGTGCCTTCCCTCAAGCAAAACTAATTTGAATTTGAATCATTTAGAAAGAACTACATGGTCCAATCATAGGATAGGAGTCACGTGTAAGATGACCGGAATCAGAACTATATGAAGAAAGTAATAGTGATAAGCTGCCTGCCTGTATAACTATCAGTACTTGAGCCAGAAAGATTTCCAGTTTGATTTCAACACCAGGATAACCCTGTTAAATTCAAACAAATAGGCTCTAAAAACATCAAAATCTCAGAGAAAAATAAGCATTGCTACAATGTTAACTTGATTATACTGAAAAAAAAAAGCACAAAAAGCATAAAATAGTTATGCAATAAAAGGATATCAGGATCATAATCTGTACGATATTCATCTCTAACCTGCAAAATTAAGGGGAAATAATAAAAAAAGAAACCACATAAAAGGGTCAAATGCAACAATAGATAGCTGGAACAGCAAGCTCACCTGCCCACCACTTCGACCACGGCCCCATTGCCTTCCTTCCTGGAATCCCCAATCAAAATCCACACGAATTGGACGATCATCAAGAATTGTTCCACTGATATATTTTACCGCATCTTCAGTATCTTCTCTAGAGTAGAACCTAAAAGACGCAAGTATGAACCATTCAATGACAAGCCTACTTCACAAATACTACAATTTTAACAAATTTCCGAAATTCAAACATTCAACTTACAAGACAAAACAAAACCCACAAGGAGTTTTCGTGTTCTTATCTAATCCCATAATAATCTTCTTAATTTCTCCAGCTCGTGAGAAAAGTTCATAAACTTGTTCTTCTGTAGTATAGAAAGACATGTTCCCTATATAAACAGTTGTCGAGGTCGCAAGGGCATACTCAAATTCCTCTTGCGATCCTGGAAACTTTCTATCCCGATATGCAGAGAGCTTGGATGGGTCCTGCCATTAGAGAAAAAAAAAATATAAATTGCTAATAAAAATCTTAAGGGGAAAAAAAACGAAATTGACATTGAAAATCATAGCTTCGAATTAACAATAACCTTGAAGAGAGAAGCCATTATAGTACGCAGTAAGAGTCCAAAATGTGATACAGAATTTTATGTATCTGCGACAGAAAAGCCACTGCTTCACTAAAGATGAAGACTTTACGAATGGAGGAAAAGTCTCTCTGAGATTCTGATAGTCATAAATGCACTAATTGATGCAGAAAATAATTAAAGTTTTTAGCTATAAACCCTAGAAAGAGAGGATGCCATCAGGAGAAACAAACCGGAATCTGTTGTATTGAGGACTAATTGGGAATTAAAAAAATTATTATAAAAAATAATTGTATAAAAAAAAGTCTTCTCTTGTAATTATGAAATTCATAATTACATATTTGTCTTATTGTCGTTCGACTTACGCCAGTAATCTAATCAGCTTGTTTGCCCACAAACGACTGCTCATGCTATTGTTGGTAAAACCAAACGACAGGTCATATGTCAGTGCAAGAGACTTGTCAAAAGGGTCGTTCGACGACCCGAGGAGAATTCTCTCTAGTTTGTCAAGTATGATATTACATGTGGTTAACAACTAATTAACTAATTATTATTATTATGATAGTCTTTCTTACCTTCGTGTCCAAACACTCCGGACTCTGACAGGGTTTAAGTTCCTATCTCCAAAACCCCCCACAAAATTAACAGAGATCCAAAATGTCCTCTTTCGCCGCCGCAAGATCCCTGTACCGGTCATCTTCCTCCGCTCGCAACGTAGCATCCCACTTCGCTGCCAAACCCAAATCTTCACCAGCTTCTCCTTTTCGCGCAGCCGCCAGCAAGCCTCTCTCTCAATCTATTTTAAGGTCACATATCGCTCTATATACATGTAAAGTTTGTACTTTTCTCTATTAGTATGAATGTGAAGTTTCTTAATAGTGGGTTTTTGTTTTGAGAATAAAAGGCGGCCTGTGGAAATGAGCTTTGGATTGGAATCGATGATGCCATACCACACTGCTACGGCTTCGGCATTAATGACTTCGATGCTGTCTATCTCTCCCCGCAGTTATGGTTGGCTTCCGGAAGGTATAAGGATGTTTTTGTTGTTGATGCATTAATTAGCTAGTTACATAATTGATCTGTGATTCATTATTCTCGAACTGTTTTTATTTCTTGCTTATTGAGTACTTTCTTAATGGAATTAGGAGCATTTATTATTATGTTACTTTGAATAGCCCGGTGTGTTTTTAATACCTTTGAGCCCTTTAGTCATTGACGAAGATATTAAGCCTTGTGGTTGACTTCGTCGTTTCATTTTTTTTTTTTTTTTCATCGCTGTGTTAAGAATTTTGAGCCTATGAATAAGAAATCATGTCATGCCTTTATTCATACTTCAATTTATAAGTAAGTGCATGCTCCTCTCTTTTCCTGTTGTAGGACAAGATGAGACTAGATGAAGATCAGGAAGCAAAGATGGACTGATTTGGATTTATTTATGATTCTGAGCTTTAAAATTAAACGAGTGGCATCGTGTATAGTCTAGGCAAGAGACTATTTTATAAGAAGAATTTAAGGGTCATGATGCAAAATGACAGCAATTCTGCAAAATAGTTCCTCAATTTTTTGTTTATTTCTTTTATTAGTGTTCTGCTAAATCTCACTATTTGATCTGTGTTTATGTTATTTTGGAAGGAACCTTATGTTGAATGTAATCAGTTTTGCCCCCATTCGATTCCATCATGTGTCTGGATGACGCCTATATTCTTAAGATAGACCCACTTATTCGGGCTCAAACATGACTTCCTGAGTGCAGATAGTGGCCTTTGACATTTACTCATCCAATGTCTTCATGAAACTAGAATAAACAAACTTCAGGGATAGACAGATAGTTTTATGAAATCTGAGATTGCGCATGAACATTTGAATCATGTGATTTTGGGGCCTACATGATGCAGGGTTTTTTATTTGGTTATAAATGGTTCAGTGTTGTGCAATTAAAGTTTAAATAGTTGAATGCAACCATTTTTCTTTATTAATTTTGATTTAAGAAAAGAATCGTCCTGATGATTAAGGGAGCATACTGATTTTTTTTATTCAACCAGCTTGCAATGATGATGTGTGATGAATGTTCAGAGGATTCAAGCAAGCTTTTGTACAAAGTCTGCCTTTAGAAGTATTAATTGAGCTGCTGAGGAGATGACTTCATATTTCTTGAGCTTTAGAACCTAGATGAATTATTAATTAGTAGGATTTCCTGCCCTTTGCTATAGCCCAAAGATAACACCATTGTTTTTTCCTGATGTTCAAGGCTTAATATGTATCTCATATACATCAGCTTGAAAGATGTATTGCATAATGAAAAATAGAATTATATTTTTCATTTATTTCCTTTTCCGAAACCATTATGCGGCATGTATGAAATTATTGCACCATTGCTAATATTTTGTATTTAATCAGCTTGCAATCACAATGCGTGATAAGTCTCCATGCATTCAGGACAACTTTTGTTCCAAAACTCTCAACTTTCATTCAAAGATGATGATGCCAGCTGATTTAGAAGTGTTGAATGACAAGTCCTTTTTTTCACTTTCTTCTTTTTAAATAGTTTTCTTGCCTTAGCTAAATGCTGTGGGAAATAAGACTGTTTAGTTGGTGCCGTGTGCCATATAGCAACTTTGTTTCCCTTTGATGTTTGTGAATTATGTTGTATCTGTGTATATATATAACTCTAAAGCAATGAAGTACATTTTTAGTTAATTAACATATGAGTTGTAGTTGTGAGCAGTTGCTATTCCTTCATATCTAATTATCGGTTGTAAACTATAAATTGGGGAGGCCGTATTATGAATTCGAACCACATGTTTCAACCCCCAATCCTTTTGTCGTTGTGTTGTATGTGTTAGGTTGATTATATGCATGGTTGAGAAAGAAATAGAGGGAGCATGCTTATCATGGCACTGATGGTTTGTAATTTCTGCATCATATTTTATCTGGTTTTCTGCTGAGTAATTCAGGTTTTGTCTGGTTTTCTGCTGAGTAGTTGGAGGATATTATTATGCCTTATTGCCAACTAGATTATGCACTATTCCATAGATGTTGGCTGTACTGTGCATTTGAAGCCATGAGAGTTTTCCACTTATATCTGACTTGATGTTTTGCATGTTTAGGGCTGTAATATGTTATTGGCACTTCTGTCATGGTGAGGAGCTTTCATTATTTAGGTTATTTTATATTAATGGTGAAGGGACAGAATTTGTTTATCAATGGTGGCTAGTAACAAATATATGTTCCTATTCTACACTCTTGTTTTGCATAGTTGTAGTTAATTGTACACATTTTATTTCTGGATTGTAAGTGGATGAAATTTTATTTCTAGTGATATGGGATTGGTTTTCTAAGTATAAAATTTTATTTCTCTCCTTCAGCCCTTTTGATGCAATAAAATTTTCTGATGAAAAATATATCAGTAATAAACTTGCTGATGAAAATATGCCAAAAATACTTTAAATGAACATCATACTTTAAAGACTGTTGATATATGTTCATTACGGCTACAACCAGCTTCAGAAAATACAACCATTCAATTCGACCTGTGGCTATTTTCACCTACGGAAAATAAACTTACTCTGGAATATACATAAGAAAGGGAAAAAAAAAAAAAAAAAAAAGGAGATTTCCACAAAATCTTGACAATATAAAATTATAAAATTATGAAATTTAGCAGAATTGTCTCCCTTTCCCAATATGATAATTAGATATTCCAATTAACATTCAAATGCTAAGATTAAAAATTACACATTAACCAAAATTTTGTACCATATTCAAAAACTGTCTTTCAGTAAATCAGAGCACAAAATAATGTCTTCAGTAAATTCCAAATATTCACTTCCTGAAGATGCTAAACACCCTCGACAGTAACCAATTTCATACCCAACCAAACTAATCATCCTTGCACCGTAACTAGTTCATACTCCACCAGAGAAAGATTGTTATTTTCTTGAACTACAAAACTAGCAGGTTCTGTAACTTCAATTCGCCCCCACTTGTCTACCGCAAGCCTCATAGACCCCTTGAACATGTCAATCTTAGCATTACGCAGAATAACAGTGGCGCCGGGATTCATTAGATCAACTGCATAATATAGGAATTGTATTACAACAATGATATAAAATGGCATTTCGCCAAAGCCTGTACAATTGACAAACAGATTTGCAAACTAGAACTAGATTTCCATAAGGAGAAACCATAGAAAGCTATACTTGATCTGTAAACAAAGACAAGAAGCATTTCAAACGGCTCCTAAATGGATGTAAAAGTGCATCTAAGCTCCAAAAGATTGATAATCGTATGAAAATTAACCTAATTGATGTTCAGAACCATCTATCCGAAAGTTAGAACTAATCCACATGAGCAAAAAAGAATAGACAGCATCTAAAGAAACCTCCTTTATGCTTCAAATCAAACAGATTAAGCGAGGCCAGTGTTCATTAGTACAAAATAAACCCTTTCTGACTCTGAAGGCATGTGAAATTATAGTTCTTTGTAACACCTTCTATATGAAATCAATATCTCAAAATTACACGGAAAATCATATGAAATGAACCTTTGAATCCGTACATTCAACAACAAAAAAGCGAGAGAACAACAAAGAAGACTCATTCATTTTTTTTATCTTAGACTCAATACAGGCATCAAATTACCATATTAAGCGAAACTGAACTAATAATTTAGCTGACTTAAATTTAATATTGATCTCAATCCTAATTCTTCTTTCTTAAATTCAAATTAATATTACCATATTAAGCGAAACTGAACTAATAATTTAGCTGACTTAAATTTAATATTGATCTCAATCCTAATTCCTCTTTCTTAAATTCAAAGTAATATAACATTTCCAACTAATAAATAGAACAAGCGAGAGAAAGAGGCAAAACCTTGGTCATTACGCGCTGTGAAGACAATAGAGCCTGTCTCATCGCCGACAAGACACTCGGAGATACGAGCGGGGCGGAGAGGACGCTGAGAAAGGGACATAGGAGCCCGGCGAGGCTTAGGAACAGGGACGACCTTGGAGTCAAGGACCTTAACGGTGAGATTGTGACCGGTGGTTCCTGGTTTTAGTTCTTCTACCTTGATGAAGACGGGCTTTCTCTTCTCTGCTGTAGCCATTACTGAAATCAAAGGAGATTTGGTAAAAGAGGTATTCAAAACCCTAAGCAGCTTCTCGCTCGTTTTGTAGAAGTACTGAATACAACAAAGGGAAAGGGGGTTAGGGTTTTTGGTTCATGACTTTTGGTTGGTTAGGTATTTGTTATTTTTATTATTTATTTATTTTTACGATACATAAAAATTGCTGGATGTTAATACTTAATACGTGTTTGTGCACGTGGGAATTTTATTGGGAGTAGAGTGGCTTTAACTCAAATCGAACCAATAGAATTCGAAAAATAAAAGATTTTAGATGTAAACCGAATATAAAAAAACTAAATAGTGTATAGAATCGACTCAAATTGAGTTCGGTTTGATTTTAACTTTTAACTATATTTAACATATTTGAACTTAAGGTTTAATATTTTTGGGCCCCTAAATTATGACTAAATTAACACTTAGATCTCTCAACGTTTAAGTAATTATTTTGAAAGACCTAACTAATACAACCATTACACTGTAAGGTCCTTCTATATCTAAATTTTCATTTTATATGGACTGAAAAGTGAATGTTACTCAAAAGTGAGGGACCTAAATGTAGGAAATTAAATCTTTTCGAGTCTCTAAATTATAACTAAATTAATACTTAAGTCCCTCACTTTTAAGTAACATTAATTTTTCAGTCCTTATAAAATAAAAAAATATCAAAATTTGAATGGAATGACCTCACAGTGTAATGGTTGTATTAATTAGGTCCTTCAAAATAATTACTCAAATATTAAAGGATCTAAGTGTTAATTAGTTATAATTTAGGAATCCGAAAATATTAAACTCTTAAAACTTATTTTTGAATTTTATGAAAATGAAACCAAATAAAAAAATTTTAAAATTAAAATAAAACAAAAAATGGATTGGCATGAGGTGTATAACAGGTTAGGAGCCAATATGCGTCAGAAAAATCTTATAAATCAGTTATTATTCACAACTTATTTTTGAGAAGTACTTAAAAGTGATTCTTTGATTCTTTGACTTTCTTTTATTAGAAAATTTAATAAAATAATTATAAATATTTGAGAAATTATTTTATTACATTTTTATTAAAATTTCTGAAGCTTTCTCTGTACCATTTTAAGTGTTATTTTGAAAAAGAAAATAATATTACCACTTTATTTTTATTTTAAAAGATTTAGAAAACCATCAATTTAATCAATTATAATTATTTTTTTTGAACAATGGATAATAATTAATTATTTAATCAATTTAATACTCCAACCTATATATTAAATTTATGAGTTTTCTCCCTTATTAATGAATGATAATTTAGCTATTTTTATTCAAATAGCATATCAATATTCATAGTCAGAGCTGTCATCAAGCTGAACTGAGCTTTGGTGAGCTTGAGCTCAACTGAGCTTTGGTGAGCTTGAGCTCAGTTCGAGATCGTTTCGAGCTCGGCTCAGACTTGCCTCAATAACGATAAAGGAGCAATAATTCATTGAAGGTCTATATTAGCAAGTTTTAAGACCTTTTGAAGGGCTATCTTTAAAGGTCTTAAGCTCCTTTTGTAGAATCACTCAGTCTACTCAAAATGATTTGAGAATATATATAGAAGAAAAGAAGCTGATTGGAAGGAAAATAAGTACGCTGAAAACACTCTTTATTTGTGCAAATTGAATACTGATGAATCAATTACTTTTATGGTAAAAACAAATATTTTGTTAGTTCTGTAGACTGCTAATACATTGTAGTAGAAATTACTCTATGTTAGTAATGGCAATAACCAACAAATACTATTTCTGTGAGGCTACTTCTTCTTCTTCCACCACCACCAATGCTTGCTGTGGCTCTTGTTCTCTTTCTCCTTCTTCCTGTTCTGGTAACAGATGTTGCCGAAAGCACCGTAGGATCACCAAAAATATAAATGCTGCAAATAATTTCAAAACCAACGTAAGAATCAAGAGTTGAGAATAATTTCATATGATCTAGTTAATAGGCCTTACAAGGGCAGAATGAACCAAGCTAAGTGCAATAAAATTATATAATTAGATTGAAGATAAAAAGCATTATTAGAAAGAGACATGTCCATGAGGTTTTTGAGGTCAAATATAGCAGAAGCATTTCTCTGGTATAGGCTATGTGCAATGCAGGAAGATATATATATATATATATATATATATATATATATATATATATATTGCTTCATTATATTGAAGTATCACCAGATTAATTCAACTGCTTGGATTATGACACGTTCTGAGACTTTACCTGCAAAAATGCGAGTTTTGACACTGGACATATTCCAAAAGGCTGTGATTGCTGATCCTGCCAAAATCTTCTTGTGGGAGCAAGCTTCCCATGCTTCCAAAATGCGGCTTTTAATGTAATCAACTGTAACCCCAGATATATTTACTCCCAATCAACCAACCAAGATTCCAAGAATGCATAGCAAAGTCACTCAATGCATTAGAAATTAGAATTACATGAGGTGATTTTTACATACCTTTTTGATTTATCTGACTGGAATAGCATGAATATAATTTGGGGATAGTGAAGCCAATGAAAAACCCTGCTCAAATCCTCGAACATATCATATTCACATCAACCGCCATAAAAACAAATAAAAACAAAAAACCTTGTTTGGTGTAGATGAAATCCACAAGGTTTTGTGAGTTTTTTATGTGAAAAGAAGATGCTCTTTTTTACTCTTATGAGTTCATCTTTGCAGAATTCAACATAACTAAGCCAAATCCTGACATTTTTAAAATGAATTCTGTACTTCAAATTCATTTATAACAAAAAAAGGGTTAAGGTTGCAAGGGATATTAATTTTCAAATTCAAGTATTTTAGGAATGTGGACAAATATATTAATGCTCATACCTAGAGCACAAAGCCTCCTCAAAGTTACAAGGTGGCCATACTCAGCCCCAAGAAGCAAGAATGGAATTACCTGTAGTGAAAATTAAGAGCCCACGTTGTTAAGTATTCATTCAAAGCAAAGCATGAAAATTGCCAAGTGTTTAATGAGCATTAGTAATTACTTTGAGGGTCATGGATGGCTCTCCCGAGAAAAGCTCTCTTGTCTTTGAAATTGCAAGATTAGCAGGTGGAAGTATTAATCTACCCAATTTCAAGATGTCCTCTTCTTTCAGCTTAAAGTTGCTTCTCTTTTCGACATTATTTCTGTGATTAAACCGCAAAATCTAAGCTAACATATTTAGTAAACCTAAAAACAACATTGTATCAAAGAAGTATTGGAATTGTACCTTCGACATACAGAATTTGAAATGAATGATGCACCCAGAAACAAAATCCCAAGTTGGGAAACGGCAGAAAACATGCTTTGAACATTTAAAGAAAAAAAAAAAGAAGCGATTTAGATCCTTTGTTTCAAAAAAAAAAAAAAAAAAAGAAATTCAATATGGAACACTAATAAATAAAAAAGATACGCACCTGAAGCTAATTCCTTTAGCAAAGCAAGAAGAGAAGAAGCACAGACACCCAAAGCCAAACCAAAGACTTGATTTTGCCATATCTTTCCACATTATCAGGTCATAAATAATTATTCCAATTCTATCCAAATTGCTTTCATCACCAACTTCAACTTCTAGATTCCACAAATTTAACCCAAAAAAAAAGCACAAATCAATACGAAAGTACCTAAAAAGGAAAATCAATTTGAAAAGAGTATAAAGTAAATAGAAACAGAAGCTGCTTAAGCCTACTTGGAGAAGGACTTGAAGAAGGTACTGAAGGAACCAAAGAAAGCTTCTCCTTTTTAGACCGTCCACTGTGCCTTCTTTTCTTAACTTTGCCAATCTCCTCCACCAAGCCCACCAAGTCTTTATCTTCTTTAATCTCTATTTCTGATCTTCTCCTTGACCTTCTGCTATGCCTTGGTGAAGCACAACCCAAAGAACTCAAGTGAGCTGCTTTGCTTTTGCATCTCCTGCGAGACCCAGTGGGCTCCATGGCAGCCTCCTCGGCCATCTCAAGTCGATCTGCGAGGCGGGTTCTAGCTTTTCTTGGAGATGGCGAGAGGAGAAGCAGATCTTGGAAAGAAAGAGAGTTATTGGAAGATTTGAGGGACAGAGATGAAGTCGTTGGCGGTGTCCTTTTTGCTGATGAGTGAATAAGATCTAAAGAAAGATGTGGGGGTTCTTCGTTTTCAACAGAATAGGTGATTCTAGCTAAGCGAGAAGCTGATTTTGTTTGAGAATTTGGGTTTGATTTATGAGGAGGAGGTGTCGAATCCATTTTTTGAGCGATTTATGTGCTAATGGCCGATTTTCTGGGATTTCAATTTAGATTTAAAGAGAGATGCTTGTAAAATGCAGAAAATTTGAGAAACTTTTGGATCTCGAAACTTGGATCTTGGTAGGATTTTAATTGATAGAAGGTGAGAGGATTGAGATAGGTTTTTGATTCAGTTCTTGAAATGGCAGGAGCCGTTAGAGAAAGGGGTTATTGTTGCTTTTATTTTTTTTGAATTTTAGAGGGGGGTAAGTAGGGCCATGAAGACAAACGGTAACTAAAAGGGATGGGCTTCTTCCGTCGTTTTGTGACCGTTTATGGCTTTGTTTTTGGTAACGGGTCCATTTGGTGATGATCTGTGGCCCATGGATTTGACCTTAAGGATGAGACAAAATGGTATGTCGTTTAGCGTATATTAAACTTGCGGTAGCCGAACGAGACACAACAGCCACATTAGGAGTCACAATTTTTCCTTCGTTTCATTTGATGGAAACCTCAACTTTTAAAACGACCATTTGCCAAATTGTAAAGACTATAGCTAAGTGATTCGATGAATTACAAAGGGCCTAAATCAATGAAATGACTGAAAATTCATTGTCGTTTTATTAGTTTGATTAGTAGACGATTGAGAGACGCAATTCGAAGGTATGGAATTGAAATATACCAATAGGTCCAACTCAATAATAATTCAGCCCAGCCCGTCAAGAACAGGCTAATGGGCTGTTTTTTCTGGACTAATGGACGGAGCCGGCCATCCCCTCCCTTCGGGAATTTTATCATTCTTTTAAAACCCGGGTCGGGTCTTTTTCTTTTATTATCCTATCCCATTATTGATTCTAGACTTTAGAAACACCGACTGTCTCCGCCTTATTCGTGGTCAGAGAAATCGTCTTCGACAACATTTGAATCGGAGTTTAAACGGAGTGGATTTTTCACCTAGCAGCTATATCAAGGTATTGCGCTCATCTGTATCAAGATTAGCGGCTTCCAAATTGCTATCTTTATGTTTTTCGTCTTCTTCAATTCGTTTTTGCTATCTAGGGTTCGTTGGTCGAGATATGATTTGACTCGATTCTGATTAATTGATTAATCTTTTTTTTTTTTTTAATTTGTGGGGGGTTAAATTATTGTTGAGTTAGAATTAAGATCGTTCTATTAATTTAATTATTCAGCATGTTTGATTAGAAATTTCTTCTGTTTCTGAATGATAGTTTTCGGTTTGGGTGGTTATATGCTTATATTCGCGCTTATCTGCTTCGGACTGATTGAGTTTTTGGCAGGGTTTTGGATTGAGATTTTGTTTTATCTTTGGCAGTTCTCGGTAGCTTCTCGAACTCAGAGGATTCAGTTCGCGTGAGGTGAAATTGTAATGGCGGCTCTGAAGGAACTCCTACCTCCAGTTAAGTCTAGTAGTACGACCTATTACGATCATTCAAATGATCCTTGGTTTAAACAGCGATTTAGTTCATATGAGGTAGAGCAGGCCACAGTTGTCAAACATAAACCTGTACCTCCCTACTTAGACCGAAAAGGTTTTGTACCCCGGAAGGTGGAGGATTTTGGGGATGGGGGTGCGTTCCCTGAGATTCATATTGCACAATACCCTCTTGATATGGGTAGGGAGAAGTCTGCAAAACCAGGGTCAAAGATTCTTCCTTTGACTGTTGATGCCCATGGTAACGTGGCTTATGATGCTATTGTGAAGCAAAATGAGAATGCAAAGAAAATTGTTTATTCGCAACACAAGGATCTGGTTCCAAAGATATTGAGAAATGATGAGGAGACGGATGAGGACGAGGATTTGCAAAAAGAGATTGAGGAGACAACTCAAGAGACTAAAGCAGCACTTGAAAAGATTGTGAATGTGAGACTAAGTGCAGCACAGCCAAAGAATGTGCCCAAACAGTCTTCAGATTCAAAATATATTAAGTACAAGCCGTCACAGCAATCGGCTGCTTTCAATTCAGGGGCAAAGGAAAGAATCATCAGAATGGTGGAGATGCCGGTAGACCCACTTGAGCCGCCCAAGTTCAAGCACAAGAGGGTTCCCAAGGCTTCTGGATCCCCACCTGTTCCTGTCATGCATTCCCCTCCTAGGCCTGTGACTGTGAAAGATCAGCAGGATTGGAAAATCCCTCCTTGTATCTCAAATTGGAAGAACCCTAAAGGTTACACAATTCCTCTTGATAAGCGTCTAGCTGCTGATGGAAGAGGTTTGCAGGATGTTCAGATCAATGATAATTTTGCCAAGCTATCAGAGGCACTTTATGTTGCAGAGCAAAAGGCTAGAGAAGCTGTAGAGATGAGATCTAAAGTTCAGAAGGAGATGATGATGAAGGAGAAGGAAAGGAAAGAGCAAGAACTACGGGCTTTAGCTCAGAAAGCACGTTCTGAAAGAACAGGTGCTGCTCCTCCTGCATCTGCTCCGATCCCATCTGATAAAAGTGCAATGGGTGTTGATATGGCGGGGGATTATGAGCGTTTGAGAGAAAGAGAGAGGGATGTGCACAAGGAGACTAGGGAGGAAAGGGAAGAGCGACTGCAACGTGAGAAAATTCGTGAGGAACGACGTCGAGAGAGGGAAAGGGAGAGAAGGTTGGAGGCAAAAGATGCTGCAATGGGTAAGAAGAGTAAGATCACAAGAGATAGAGATCGTGACATCAGTGAGAAGGTTGCTCTCGGTATGGCTTCTACTGGAGCTGGCAGAGGAGGCGAGGTTATGTATGATCAAAGGTTGTTCAACCAAGAGAAGGGAATGGATTCTGGTTTTGCCACTGATGACCAATATAATGTGTATGACCGAGGCCTATTCACGGCTCAGCCTACACTTTCAACATTGTACCGACCCAAGAAAGATGTTGATGCTGATATGTATGGAGGCGCTGATGAGCAGTTGGATAAGATCTTGAAAACAGAAAGGTTCAAAGCCGACAAGGCCTTTGCTGGTACTTCAGAGAAGGCTGGTCCACGGGACAGACCAGTTGAATTTGATGAGGCTAAGGAAGAGGCTGATCCATTTGGTCTGGATCAGTTCTTGACAGAAGTGAAGAAGGGTAATAAGAAAGCTCTTGACAAGATTGGTAGTGGTGGAACAATGAGAGCTAGTGCTGGATCTTCAATGCGGGATGGGTACGATGGTGGTTCTGGCAGAACTCGCATTGGATTTGAGAGGGGCCACTGAGTACCCTGTTTCCTCGTTATTCTTCCATGGACCTGAACTTGGGACCTGGTATTCTGAAGTGGCTCTATTTTATTGTTTAAGCAATGTCCAACTTAAATTGTCGAAAATATGCTATCTTTGTAATCTGCATAACAGTATGTGAGATGTATTGCTGATTGTGGTGTCCCGAATTTCACTATTTTCTTTATGTTTTATGTGCGTAACTTGCCTTCGATTTTTGCCTTTATATGGAAAAAAATCTGCCACGTACTAGAGATAGTTCTTTAATTTGCTTGGGATTTGTTTTGCTTCCTATGTAGCATCTCTCTAAGAAAGTTTCATATTCTTCTTTACTGGTTTTTCTCTGGCTGAAGTTGGAATCATGCTTTGCAATCCTCTGCATCTTTTCATCTCCTGTGTTAGATTTGTTTCCTGATGGGATGGCAGACTTAATTTTGAAGAAACATGCAATGCAATTTCTCTGGCATTTCTAGAAAAAGAAAATAGATCATGGGCCCAAAGATCTCGCAGGGAAAAGATGCTTAAGTGGGCTTTGTAATATCAATTGAGCTTGGCCCATTTAGGCAAATTTATATGAAGCGGAAAACCCAAACATTTGATTACTGTACACATGAACTCCGTACACGGTCTTCTCCTTCTTCCTCGCTTCGCTAGACACTCAACACTGAAACACAGTCTTGCTTTAAACGCTATACATTCAGTTGCTCAAACTCTAATAACCGCACAATCATCACAACATTTAACACAAGACCGAGTCGAAGCCATAGCAAGCCAGTTATCAAACTGCGTGAACTTACAGGAATTAAACCAAATTTACTCCATTATTATCCGCAGTCAACTGCTGGACTTTTATCAAGCTCCATTTCATTGGAACAACATAATAAGAGCTTATACCAGACTGGATGCACCTATAAAAGCGTTGAAAGTCTATATATGCATGTCTCGATCTGGTATCTTGCCTGATTCCTATACTCTTCCCATTGTCTTAAAAGCTACCTGTCAGTATTTCGCTATTGAGATAAGTAGGCAGTTTCATGCTGTTGCTTTTAGGCTTGGACTTGACTTAAATGAGTATTGTGAGAGTGGTTTTATAAGTGTGTATGTGAAGTCGGGTGAATTTGGGAATGCGTATAAGTTGTTTGATGAAAATCCGGATAGAAAGTTAGGTTCCTGGAATGCTATTATAAGTGGCCTTAGTCAAGGTGGGCGGGCCAAGGAAGGGATTGAGATGTTTGTAAAGATGAGGAAATGCGGGTTTAAGCCGGATGATGTCACCATGGTTAGTGTGACGTCTGCTTGTGGGAGTTTAGGGGATTTGAACTTGGCTTTTCAATTGCATAAATATGTTTTTCATGCCAAGAATTTTGAGAAACCTGATATTTTGATGCTGAATTCGCTTGTTGACATGTATGGAAAATGTGGTAGAATGGACTTAGCAGGTAGGGTGTTTTCAAGCATGGAGCAAAAAAATGTTTCATCTTGGACATCAATGATAGTAGGTTTTGCAATGCATGGTTATGTCGATGAAGCGATTGAATACTTTCACTGCATGAGAGAAGCTGGAGTGAGACCTAACCATGTCACTTTTACAGGAGTGCTAAGTGCCTGCGTCCATGGCGGTAAAGTAAAAGCGGGGAAGTGTTTTTTTGATATGATGAGGAATGCTTATGGTATAATGCCAGAGATAAAACACTATGGATGCATGGTGGATCTGCTTGGCCGAGTAGGGCTACTTGAAGAGGCTAGAGAGATTGTGGAGAGGATGCCAATGAAGCCGAATGTGGTGATATGGGGGTGTTTGATGGGTGCCTGTGAGAAATATGGGGATGTGAAGATGGGGGAATGGGTTGCCAAGCATTTGCAGGAGTTAGAACCTTGGAATGATGGGGGTTTTGTGGTTTTATCTAATATATACGCTAGTAAAGGTTTATGGCAAGAAGTTGAGAGGGTGAGAGCAGGCATGAAGAGGCAAAGGCTAGCTAAAATCCCTGCTTATAGTTTGGCAACAAGCTCTAACTGAAAGTTTCAACTTTTCGATTTGGTGTGCCAATGCCCAAGTCTTTATCCTGCATTTTACTGAATTTGAGGATTTATGTTTCTCTGTTAGTATTGAAGTGTTGGATGAAATGAGTTTCTTTCAATGATGAAGTCTGGTCAGCATTGCACTCTTTGGTGTTTTAACCGGCAGTAATGGACACATCCAGGTTGAGCATAGATGTCTTGCAACAGGAAGACAAGTTGTGAAGGTTGGAAACCACCTATTTAAGCCAAAGAAATTTTCTAGAGAAGCCAAATTTTCTCGGGCTTTTTCCCAAAATATTGTTATGAAAAAAAGTATTTCCGCAAATGGTGTTTGATGAAATATATTTATCAAAATAATGTTTTGTTGACATTTTAAGAGTTTTTGTTTCAGTCATAGTATATAAATGCATTGTTGCACTGTGACTATAATAAAATTATTAAATTTTAATTTATTTTAACATTATGCAGCAATTTTATAAAGCAATATTCTTTCTTCCCTGCCTTTTTTAAATGTTACACTATAGGTAAAATAATGTTGGAACCTCAGCTCAATTTGTTATACTTAAAGTGAAACAACGTGAGAATGTCAGAAATATGTACAGTTAAGTGAAATAATAATATCATCGTGTCAGTAATATATATTGGAGGTAGAGTAAAACACGTTCAATTTGTTACACTTACAGTTAAATAATGTCATAGTGTCAGAAATATATTCTTGATATTAGCGAGGTGCAGAGTCAAAGTTTAATTTGTTACACTTATATGTATAAATTTATCATATGTTTTCATATAGTCTCGATTTCAAATATTATTAGCAAGTGAAAAATACCACAAAAGGATTGTTATAATTATGACATTCACTTTCTCCGTCTCGTTAATATTATAGCCAATATTAATTATCTTTTACAACATGTCACTAATGTTTATTTTTTTATAATATATCACTAATGTTGATCACGTGTTCCTAGAAATTTCTAAATTTCAGATTTACTCTAAGAGCGTGTATTTCTTGCAATAATTTTTTTACTTTTTGCTTTGCATATTTTCCTCTAAATACTATTGGGTTGAGTATATTTGCAATCGTCTACCAATAATAATCAGATTAACGCTCAATATTAAGTACCTATATTTATTATGTATATAATTATTTTAGTAAAAAAATCATATATAAAATAATCTTAGTATTCCAAAATAATAATGCACATTAATATTTTATTTAAAAAATAAACAAGTCAAAAAAGTTATAATAATCTTTTTTACATTTCATATAATCAAGTTATAATTATAATAATAAGCATGACACGTTTTAACAAATAATAAATTATTCATCAAAGTCATATTTTTATTTTTTTTTATAAAATAAATTGTTCATTAAGATAGGTAATTAATTCTTAAAAAAATAAAATAAAATAACAAATTAAATTAAAATGATTTTGACATACACATACAAGTTACTTTTGCTTTTAATATTGAACCTACAACAAAATAAATACACAATATAATGAGAAAAAATAAGTATATCTAAATATAACAAAATATTTACTCAATTAACAAAATATATTAAAAAAAAATATTACCGAAACTTATTGGAAAAGCACTAACGTGCGTTTCTTTATAAACATCAAAGCAAAGCAAGAATGAGAAGTAATATTTTTTCTTTATATAGATAACTACGCAGAGGTTCATGGGTGTAACAGTAAATATTTTTCCTTTTTTCTTTCTTTTCACTTCTTACGCAACAAGAATCTTCATAATGTTGCACTAATATTAACATAATAGCAACATTTACCTTGCTTTTTCGTTAGTATGATAATCTTGCATTGCACTATTGTTTCACTATAAGCGCAATAAATTAAACTTTGCCTCTACACCTTGCTAACACCAAAAATATATTTCTAAAACTGTGACATTATTTCACTGCAAGTGTAATAAATTGAACGTGTCTTGCTTTCACCCCAAGAATATATTATTGGCACTTTGACATTATTGTTTCACTTAACTGTACATATTTCTAATACTCTCACGTTATTTTACTCTAAGTATAAATTGAGCTGATACTGTGACATTGTTTCACTTATAGTGTAACATTAAAAAAAAACGGAGGAGAGAAAATATTATTCTGTAAACCTGCTGCACAACGTTAAAATAAATTGAGATTTAATGGTTTTATTGTAGTCATATTTATTACACTATGACTAAAATAAAAGCTTTTGAAATATGAACGAAATATTATTTTGATAAATATTTTTTATCTAACAATATATGCAGAAATACCTTTTTTCGTAACATCATTTTTGCGAAAAGCCCAATTTTCTCTGCCTTGATGTCTTTGATCTCCGCAGAAATTTTTCCTTCCTGTTTTGGCTGTTGTTGATAGATAGCCATTGATCTTTCATCTAATTAGTTGTACGTTGCTCACTTGTATATTAAAGTGAGATGTAGACATTTATAAGTAAAAGTTGTCGAAAAAAAATTATTTTGGAAGAGAGAGAAATGTTTTTTATTAATGCCGAAATTTAAATCACTTAATTTTGATTCTAAAGATGCCTTTAGCATAGTCAAGGACTTCCATTATCCAAATCACACTTCAGTTCTGAAGTTCAGAACTTTTTAACATGATCCAAGAAATTACATACTCTCATCCATTATGGAGATTATGTGCTTGAACAAACAACAACTTATTACTAATTACCAAAAGGATCCAACCTAGAATTAGATCCTTGATGATAGAATATACATCTAATGGCACTTTTCCTTGAGATCCAACGCGGAGTTGTTGATCTTTAAGAAGGAAATCCCTTTATTGACGAGGATCAATGGCATGCATGTCCTCACGGCTTCTTGGCATGCCTTTCACAGAAATCTTTTATTCTCTGAAATCCAACTTCAAGAGTTGAAGGCTCAATGGCAAAAGATATGCGAAGCCAATTTTTCATTCCCACACATATTCCTGCAAATAAGATCACAAATGTTGTAAGTATCAATGTCAACTGTCGATTTAAGCTACCCGCCACTTTTACCTGGTAGAACTATGACTGATTCCTCCTTAGCTAGCTTGAGACAGAAGTCCATGTCGTCCTTAATGCCTTCCAATAGTGACAAGTTCAATTTTGCCTGTAATGGGTTTTCTAGTTAAGGATTATCTTCTTTTGAAGAAATGGAATTTGTATGTATGACATTTGATGCCTCACCATTGCAAACATAGAACCTTGTGGTCTATTTGGGCAAGTAATGCAAGGAATATCTTGAATTCTGTCACAACATATTTCTACAGCCTCTCTCAATAAGTTCAGAATTTTCAGAAAGAAGTCTTTATTTGTATTCTCCAGGATTTGCGGAATTGCACCCTGATAGACATTCAAGATTGTTTTGACGGGATTTTTAAAAAAAAAAAAAAAAAATTAGGAAGAGGATCATTAATCAAACCTGAATGAACGTTGGAGGATCAGATGAGATGTTGAGATAGCTAATTATTGAATTAACAACCTAAGAACAAACAGAAAAAAAAACTGTTAAAACAAAACCTGAATTGACATGACAATATCTTGTCAGTTCTGGAATAGAAGAATATTCATAATCCTTCCATGAAGGAAGAGAGAAGTGCCAACCCCATATTTTAGAAGAATGCCATTAGGATCACTAACAACAAGCCAACCCATTCTCCATCCAGGAACGATCCATCTCTTTGATATGGATCCAAGTGAAAGAACAGGCACAACTGATCCAAAAACTCCCATCGGAACAAATGGAGTACTCCCAAATGTAAGATGCCCATATACCTCATCGGCTATCACCATAATTCCAAGCTCTCTAGCTGTTTCTGCAATCTGACAATAAAAAAAAAGAAAAAACTATGAACATTGATATGTCGGGGTGATATCACACGAAGAAATAAGAAATTTCACCCACTTTCTTCAAGTGTTCATATCTGTAGACATTTCCACAAGGATTTCCAGGGTTTATTATAAGCATAGCAGCAGTATTCTCATCTGCGAGAGACTCAACAGCTTCAAGATCAACCTCCCAGCCCCTATCAGGTAAAAGATCAAAATGGCGAACTTCAATATTATTACGCCCAGCAATAGCTTCATAGTATGGGAATCCTGGTTTTGGTAGCAAAATGTTAGCCCCTGGTCGTCCAAGAATTGATAATGCGATTTCAATAGCTTGTGTGCATCCCAGTGTAACAAAAACATCATCTGGCGATAGCTTGTATGGAAGATCACGATTAAGGTAATCTGCAATTGCCCTATTAGAGCTCAAAAAACATCAAATAACGAAAATAAGAAACGTTGTCCAAATTTCCCTGAATTGTTTTATCAGTTTTGTGTAAGTTTAAAAAGTCATTTCTCTGTTTGTTTGTATTGTTATTTAACTTTGAAGTAAATCATTCTACTCCCCTTACTATAAATTTCTTAAAGAAGTTCAGTGCATTCTATAGTTTATTATATTATCTAAAAACATTTTAAATTGATGCATCTTTCATCATTTCAGAACAATTTACTTCTAAAGATATTGAAGAGTATACCCATCTAGACCGACCAAAATAATGAAAATATAATTTTTTTTTTTTAAATATTTTTACTTTTATCTTTTTTCCCTCAATAATATAGTTAGAAATGCCTTCCTTTCCATAAAATTTTCTATTTTCATATGTATGATACATCAGTGGTGTAATTAATCTAGTTTAAGCGAGATAAATTAATTTGCATACCATATACGTGTAAATTTTCGAATTGACATGTATAGACTGGTTGTATATATGCGGACAAAACCATCGAAAATATAAATTTTTGTTGAAAACTATGCAAAAAAAAGTACTATATTTAAAATTTTTTTTCATTGGTTTAGTTCATAAATGATTAATTTGCATGACTAACTACATAAATTTTGGAATTGTTAAAAGAACGTATTTCTGACCATAGGGAAAAAAAAAAAAAAAAAAGGAATCTTATTCCTTGAAAGTATCTCCCATTGCTTCCAAAAGAAGAGCCCGTCCTGAACAAAACGTGGTCTAGGTTTTTGCAATTTTTCTGAAAGGTTGCTGCAAAACTCCCATGTGTACTGGAAACACATGCACTGCATTGCAAGGTATCCACCTCAAGGCATATAAAGCCAAAAGAAATAGCTAAAGTGTAACAAATAAACTACGAATAACAAAGATCAAGTTGTAGCTGCCAATGTCACCACAATAAAATATTAATATAAATTGAGTGCCTAAAACATGTTAACGCGCAACTCCAACTAATCTCCAAATCTAATATTATTATTATTCATTAATAATATAATTCTGGTCGTAGTGATTGTCGGATTGAATCATCGTGAAATCGGTATTTTGGAAAAGTTCTTAAACATAATTGCTTCTCGGTTGGAAAATGAATTTCCATCATCTGTTTAAATTAAAAATAGTATTTTTAACTAATTTTTTATATTATATTTTCAGAACTAAGTCATTTTTCATTAACAAATTGGGTTGCTTGGTGTATGAGAAGAAATACTTAAAGGAAACAGTGCAATAAATGAAATTATAAGAATTTAGAGAGAGAAAAAAAAAAAGAAAAAAATTGATATTTTAGAGAAGTTATTGTACCTTCTAGCAGGAAGAATACCGACAGTTGGAGAATAGCAGTTATATTTGGCCGAATTTACAGCCTCGATAATGGCATCTACAGCCGTAGAAGCGGTGCGAAAGCATGGGAAAGAAGAAGGGTCGCCATGGCCGAGAGGAATGACTGGTCTATCGTCTTCTTTGTTGAGATTAGCCATTATAGTGTTCAGAACACCGCGAACGGTTATCGATGACGCTGTGATGAGGCCTTTGTCTGCCTGAAAACGCCATTTCTTTGATCCATTCTCCATCTCTCTTCCTTCTGGCCTTTGCTGAGCTGAGCTTGCTATAAGAGTTTTTTCACAGCTGAAATCATAATCACGTTTTACGCTTATGAGTTTGTTGCGCAGTCTGAAAGACCATTTAACCCTCAATATTATCATACTACAATCCTATTAAGGATTGTAGACAACTAAGCAATTACGTACTGGCCCATTAACAAAATATATGGGTCGAAACTGGGCCATTAAATACAACAACGATCCGTATGTACTAAGTCATGACAAAGCCCATCATTTAAACTTTAAACATCACGCGAATTTTAGGAGCGTGGAACTTTAAGAGGCGCCTCTATTACGTGGATAAAACGTACGGTCAGCAAACAGGAGATTGCATGGAAACAACGAGAATAGAAATAAAAACAAAAATAAAATTGACAGGCACAACACGGCTATTGTTGCCGGTCAGTCGCTACTACCATGTGACTGTTGATCTTGAAGACGCGTCAAGCACAAGACAACGACTCGTGTCCCTTTTATATTGGCTAGTCTTTATTCTCTCCCTTTCTTATTTAACTGTCGTTTCAACAGAGCTTTTGAAAAGGAGAGACACGAAGAGAGATGGACAACGATGCGGTGGATAATGATGCTACTCTCGTTAGTCGTTAGGATTGGTCTTTATCTGCACCACTAAAAATTTGCTCACTTGCCCATTCTCCGTGGGAGAGCGTATAAGCACGTTCCATATATGCTTTTTAATATTTCTCACATTATTGATGATTTTGCAATTTAGCCTTCATTAACGTGACTTCAATAATTTTACTTTTTTAAAAGAGGTAAGCTAATGAAAGTAACAATCACGCTCTTGAAGTAAAGCGTGGAAACAAAGTCAAGCCGTGAATTAACGGCCACCGTTTACGCCAAAGCCGGCAGAAAACGCCGCTTGTCTCGAAATTACTTCGGCCACGCATCATCGTTTGGGCGGCGCACTCAGTCAAAGCTCTTGTTGACTGGACCCACCATTTCTCTCACTCCTCTTCTTCCCCATCTATAAAAGTCATCACCCCACCAATCTCATCTCAAAGCCACCGCACAACAGCACAACGATAGCTCATTAACTTCTGAAGAGCATTCATATAACCATTCATGAAAAATGGCTCCCAAAGAGAAGAGCAACGCTGCTACTGATCTCAAGAAAAGTAGCGGCTATAATGATAAGAAGGAGATGCATTACAGAGGAGTCAGAAAGAGGCCGTGGGGTCGTTACGCCGCCGAGATACGGGATCCGGGGAAGAAGAGCCGGGTCTGGTTAGGCACTTTTGACACGGCTGAAGAAGCAGCAAGAGCCTATGACAAGGCGGCGCGTGAGTTTCGTGGTGCTAAGGCTAAGACTAACTTTCCTCCTCTAAGCGAAATAACACCAATTAACACCAAGGTCGTTAACTATACTGATAATCAGAGTCCTAGCCAGAGTAGCACAGTTGAGTCCTCCAGTCCACCGGCAGCGCGTGAGCTCTCACACGATCTTATGGAAAGGTTTCCGTTTGTTTATCAGCAGCAGAACGCAGTGGGTCCGATTTGGTTTTTAGACGGAAATATTAGGCCCGAATTTGTGACTCACCGATTCCCTGTTCAGTTTGAGCCAGTGGGGGTTGAGTTCAATGAGGGGTTATTGAGTGGAGGAACTCAGAGTGACTCGGACTCGTCGTCTGTCGTGGATGGAAAACCAGCAAGAGATTTCGATCTAAATCTTCTTCCATCAGAGGAGGAAGAAGCTTGAATCTATTTTTTTTAACTACTTATATTAAATATTTTTGTCAGGCAAATAATTTTATCAGGATTAACTAATGCTCTTAATTATCATTAGATTAAAATGTAAATAACAAGTTAGGAATTAGGGTAAATGTTTTTTTTGCAACTGAGAGAAATAATAATAATTTCTCTTCTGAGTTGTTTCTTTTTGTAATAATCTCATATCCACAAATATTTTTTCCATTTAATTATTGTTTTTAAATTAATGAAATAAATATTTCTTCATCTTTGTGTAAACCTTAATAATTGTTAATAATATTATTAAAGTAGAAATATTAATTTAATTAAGTAAAATTAATACAAATCACAATTAAGTCAACAAAGTAAATTTTAATAATAAAATACGAGTTCCGTGTTGAATGGAGGGTACATGTCGTGGCTACGGCTGGCCTGCGGAGAGTCTGCCGTCTAATTTAAATCCTGATGTGAGAGCAAAGAATAAAGACAGATCTGAGGGAACATTAAAAATTGACGCAGTTTGTTGGAGACTTGTAGGCCCCACACGCAGCGGAGGAGGAGGGAGCCGCTTTGGCTAGCGAGCAGTCTTCGTCGGCGTAATCTGTGGAGTCAATTTCGCTTTGGCTTCGTGTCTATTTCATTACGGGAACACGTCATCCATGCACTGGACTGGATTTAGCGTACTCGCGCGTGGGCATAGAAAAAACATGGCCAGGGACACCGAAAGGAGCACTGGCGGCACGTGAACTAGTGACTACTGTTGCCTGTTAGTGTGTCCGGCGGAGAGAAGCCGCGAATATTTTATTTTTCGTGACGTGTCGAAGCTCTATAGCCACATAAACCTCTGCCGCCACGGTTCCGAATTTTGTTCAGTTGTGAAGCCCATAGCCGCGATTAGTGCACCTCTCCACGCGTCATTCGCTTGTCATGGCAACGCAAGAAAATTCTTTTTCTATTCGGCGGCAACTGCCACCTCACAAGTCATGATTCCATGCTTTTTTCTTTTAACTCTACGATGAAATGGGCCGAGCTATACTTCACCAATTTGCAGGCACAACCAGCCATACAAATAAGTTTGGGCTTTTTGACCCAGTTTGGTTGTGGTTATGACCATGTGCTTGTAGATGCATGTATTTCCAAATAGAAGACATTGCCCATTGGGCTTAAAAATAAGTGAGTTTCAACAATTTACTGATTTAATTTAAGTTTTCTTTTATTTTTAAAGCACCTGTATCAAGCTTGGTCCCTTCTTATGAGTGTGTTTAATGGAAATTGAATCCAATAATTTTTCTCGTATATTTATTCTATATTATCAAGTGAGCTATAATAATAAATTCTTGATAAACAAACATTTAGTTTATAAATTTAAATAAATTTGCTTGCAATATTTTTTAAATAAATCATTTTCAAATTTAATGAAGATCCACCGATGAGTATTATGCGATGAGAATACTAATTATGAATAAACTGCGTAAACCGTAAGATGCTATGATTGGCTATTATTATTATCATCATCATGTGTTTTTTACTCTTTTTTTTTTTCCACAACACCGGAGGGGACCTTGTCGTTTGACAGATCAGGACGGTATCAGCTGACATGGCTAAATCTAGATTGCAACGTCCCTTTTTGCCACTCGCTGCGGAAGAAATTTACTAATTCCTCATTATGGCATCTGACGGTGTCGTTGCGCTTCCTTACAAGGTCAAACAGTGGTAACGCCCCCAGCTAACCACAACTCGTCTTCAAACGGAGGAGAGGAGGAAGAACAGGTAGAGAGAGGGAGACCTCACAGAGAATCAGGACCAAGTCTGAAATGGAACAAAAATGAAAATAAGCAACAACAAGTACAACTGAAAATAAGAAAAGGTACGATCTCTGTCGCTATCTTAATTGAATTGTGATTTTTTATTCAAATCGAATTCGTGTCGAAATGGCAATGTGCTTTTCCGTTTTAATTGTTTAATCTTTGTTTTTTTTGTGCTTATTATGGATATTTTTAGCTAAATTTTTCGTTAATCTCTCCTTGATTCTTCATTTTGTGATTCATTTGTTGCTACTTTTTGCAGGTTGTGAAGCAGTGAAATTGTAGGAATGTGTTGATCGTTGTAAATCATTTGATTCTAGTCAATAATAATGAAGCGATTTGTATATATCAATGATGATGAATCGCCAACGCAGGAACTTTACTGTGACAATCGCATATCAAATAGAAAATATACCTTACTGAATTTTCTTCCCAAAAATTTATGGGAGCAGTTCAGGTGGAACCCTTTTTTATGCACTTATAATTAGTGAATATATTGAATTGCTGATGCGTTCTTTTTAAAATTTTATTTGCTTCACTTGAGAATTATATTTTCTTTTTCTTTTTTTTCCAGCCGGTTCATGAACCAGTATTTCTTGTTGATTGCTTGCCTTCAGCTATGGTCACTTATTACTCCAGTAAACCCGGCTAGTACATGGGGTCCCCTAATTTTTATATTTGCAGTCTCAGCATCAAAAGAAGCTTGGGATGATTACAATAGATATCTCTTGGACAAGAAGGCCAATGAGAAAGAAGTTTGGGTTGTTAGGCAGGGTATCAAAAAACACGTATGGAAATTGTTTATTTTCTCTCCTTTTGTAGTGATAAATGTACTCTAGCTCTGAATTTACTAGAAGAACAATTAAATTGAATTCATTAAGTTTGGAGATGTAGAGATGCATGATTATAGAAGCTGGACATCTAAATAAAGGCTTTGTTTATTGAAAGCATATGTTGTGTAGTGCTTAAGCTTTGTGTAATCACATTTGCAATTCGAGACCTCTATTTTTATCATTCAAACTATTATATTTTAGTTTGACTTTGAGCCTAAATGTTAAAAAAAACTCACGAAGAGATATGTGTATGTTTATAAAGGCACATTATATTTAGTTATTGATTAACTTGATTGTATTCACTTGTAGATTCAAGCACAGGACATTCATGTGGGTAACATAGTTTGGCTTCGTGAGAATGATGAAGTTCCGTGTGATCTTGTTTTGATTGGTACATCAGATCCTCAAGGTGTCTGCTATGTGGAGGTAAATATGCAATTGTGTTGATCAGTGTTAAATATGTAACTAGAACTTGTTATTTATGAAATCGTCCTCTTGCTCTTTGTATTGTTGTTAACATCCGTCATTTAGGATAGCATGTTTATTTCATTATTAGGAGATCGGCTTGAAAAATTTTGGAATGACACAACACATTTAAGTGAAGTTAGCTTGAGAAGAAGAGCCTGTATTATACCTGGAGGACCATCACCTGCCCAACCGGATGTTCTTTCTTTTATGCTTAACTACATAGCTGCGACCTCTTTTATGCTTAGAATGCTTGGCTTTGTAGATAAAACTAGACCATAGTACCAATTACTTATTCACAAAATATAATTCTTTTGATTCCAATCAAACAAATAATTTTCTCAAGTTAATGTTTAGATGGACATTCTCTTCATAAGCACCATGCGATGAACAATGTTGCCGTGGGACTAGTGCTATGATGACTATACATGTATAACTAAATTATATTGAATTTCTAATATGTTATGTTCTAGGTTGGTCTTGACCTTAGGCAAAAATATGATGTCAAGTCGAACAATTCTGGCCTATATCATTGGTCTAAATTATCCCGCCCATTCTATTTGAGCCAAGTACGACAATTTGTTCCCTCTGTTGCTTACTCTATCACTCCCCTCCACATTTTCTACCTTCTGCCAGAAATAGGAAGCTTTGCTCTTCTTAAGGACCTAAGTGAATAGAAACTTTGATATTCATAATATGGTGAAAGATTGTAGCTTTCATCTTCAGGAACATGTTGTTTGTTTTAGCATTTGGGCATCTTGACAGTTTAACATAATTTGCAGACAGCTGCCTTAGATGGTGAAACTGATCTGAAGACAAGGGTAATACCCTCTGCTTGCATGGGAATAGATTCTGAATTATTGCACAAAATCAAGGTAAGGTTCCTTAAGATTAGTCAATCACAACTATGTGTAATTTTTTGGTATTTTGCCTCAAATTTTAGTTGGTCCTGAGTTGTTAAAATTATTTATCCTCAGGGTGTCATTGAATGTCCAAATCCAGATAAGGACATCAGAAGATTCGATGCAAATCTGCGCTTGTTTCCTCCATTTATTGATAATGATACTTGCCCTTTGACTATAAAAAACACAATTCTTCAGTCATGTTACTTGAGAAATACAGAGTGGGTTTGTGGGGTAGCTGTCTACACAGGCAAGTCATATTTTGTGAATTGTGATGGCCATTGATCATGATAATTTGTTTTATTTATTCTCTTTATCTATTTATTATGCTTGAGTTATAAGTGATAAAAACATTTTTGTGCATGCACAGTGCTTATATATATTGGTTGTGTGATAGATAAATAGATGGGAAGACATATGATTTTTCAAGCAATAGAAATAGAACTCTATTCATATGCATGTTTTGAAATATAGGGATGGATGTAAACAAAGATAGATTGAGAATTTTAACCTTGGCTCTAGTTGTGGCTTGTTTGAGTACTTGCATTATTTTTTAGTACGTGTATGTGCATATGATATGAGTTTATAAGATAGCGGGGGCCTATTGGTCAATTTACTTAACTTTATACATGTAGCTTCATTTAGTCTTATCACGAAAATTATTTTGCTAATATTACATGCACTTGTTCATACTGCCTGAACATCGTCAGCAAAAGTTCTTGGATGACTATATGAGGCCTTTGAATGACAAGCTCTTAACTCTCTCTTTTTCAACACTTTCTCAACTTGTGTTACCTTTTATGCTATGAGCTTTGTTCATGAATTATTCATCTCCCTGGTTTCTTTGAAAACTGAGTTCTGATTTTTTTTTCGGTGGACTACTTAGCCTTTTCCCCCTGGTGATAATTTCAGTTCCAGTGATCCACATGATATTCTTGACATAACTGTGGCATTGTTATGTAATTTCTGTGCTTTCTCCTTACTTTCCAGGCAATGAAACCAAGCTGGGTATGAGCAGGGGAATTCCTGAACCTAAGCTTACAGCTATGGATGCCATGATTGACAAGCTGACTGGAGCTATATTTGTTTTCCAAATAGTGGTAGTTATTGTTCTAGGCATAGCTGGGAATGTCTGGAAGGATACAGAAGCAAGAAAGGTTTGTTGCGCCTGTAAATGTAATTATTTTGCAATAATTAAGTTGAATTCATTATATGATATCTTTGTTTGGTAAATCACGTGCCTTACAGATTTGATCTTTTATGACATTATAGCTTTTATTTTCCATTGTAAGAATCTCAAAGCATCTTCAAGTAAAGAATCTGATAAGTCTATTTGTTCTGACTTTGATAATTGGGTTTTAGATTTGACACATGGCTTCTAATCTTCAGTTTCTAATGTGAACGAATATGATATGAGACTTTTGTCATGACTCTATATTGAGCCCATTCTCCTCCCTACCCCTCCTCTTTCTGAGCTTTGTTTTTTTCATATAGTATATGTATAATGTTTACATTCTCAAATTCTAAATTTAAGCCTCACCTTTTCTTTCCAAGAAAGCTTATTAATCATCTTAAAAGTGCATTGACCATTGCGTGTATTAGTTGTTTAGATAAATAATTTTTTAATTGTTAACTTTGAACCATATGCCTTCTTGGTTTGCTCCTTTTGCAGCAATGGTATGTTCTATATCCAAATGAAGGTCCATGGTATGAACTATTGGTAATACCTCTAAGGTTCGAGTTACTATGTTCCATCATGATACCCATTTCTATTAAGGTAAGTGCCTGCAAACCATGATATCGAATTTTTTATTGTCAACAGTGTTGTTTTGATGATATGACAATGGGGGTATTGAAGGTTTAAGAAGTTATAATGGTACTGTCTTACTGGGTGTTGGTTTAAAAATTTCTCATTGTTAAGTGTTGATGAGGAAATATGATTAGTTGGTATTTATGGTTTATACTGATATTATTTTTTGTTTTAATGGACTAACAATGTTTGAACTTCTTTTCTGTTGCAGGTATCTTTGGACCTTGTGAAAAGCTTATATGCAAAGTTTATTGATTGGGATGCTGAGATGATTGATTATGAAACTGGTTGTTCATCCCATGCAACAAAGTAAGTTGAGAGATTGACTAAGAACCCTGTTCCTCAAATGAGTATGGAGATCAAGTTATTTAGAATATGTTTTGAAGAGGTGTTCATTGTATGTGGCAGCACAGCAATAAGTGAGGACTTGGGACAAGTTGAGTACATTTTGACCGACAAAACCGGAACACTTACTGAGAACAGAATGGTCTTTAGAAGATGCTGTATCAATGGAATTTTCTATGGGAATGAGAGTGGGAATGCCTTGAAAGGTTTCTCTTTCTCTCTTTGTCTCTCTCTCTCTCTCTCTCTCACACACACACAAATGTCTTCTACATATATATTTGGACTGTCTCGTCTTTCTTATGTTTTGCCTCTTCCTAGTGAAAGACCATCAAACAATTCCTGATGATGATCACTTGTGATGTTTGGACTTAGATTATCTACACTTCGATTTTGCAATCAGAAATTAGGTTGGATTAAGTAATAAAAACAAATACTTCTTGACACATGTATACATTTCTTATAGATGAATGACTTTATATGTCTTCATATAGTTGAGTTTCCCCTGAAAATTTATTACATGAAGAGTTATAAAATTTATCTTTGAAAAATTTCTATTCTTATTAACAATTATATTTTTTCCATCCAATTTCTTCCCAATTGGCTAGGAACTTGCTAGTAAAAAATAAGGGTTTCCCATTTTGAATATGGACTTGAATTTGCCATTAAGTTAGGGCTTGATATTATGCAGAGTATGAAACATAATCTATTAAACATATTTGAGATTCCTATTGCTAATTTATATGTTTTCAATTTGGGTATATATTTTTTCTTTCATATGCTGAAAGTCGTAGTGCAGATACTTGAATTTAGCTTATAATTAGTTTTTCCTTTCTCACACAGATGCACGGCTGGTCAATGCTATTGCTAGTGGGTCTCCTGATGTTATTCAGTTTCTTACAGTTATGGCAATATGTAATACTGTAGTTCCTGTGCCAAGGTGACTGACCTTTTCTCTCATGTGTCCTTTTAGATAATTTTCAAAATTTTAAACTTCTCTTTAGATTTTGCTATGTTTTTTCCATCAAGTTCAATCCATGGTAGATTCGTGACGGTATCACCTTTCTGCTCTTGCTTGTAGTAAAACTGGAGCAATATTGTACAAAGCACAGTCTCAAGATGAGGAAGCTCTTGTTCAAGCTGCTGCTAAGTTGCATATGGTTTATGTCAACAAAAATGGAAATATTCTTGGTAAAAAGTTTGCGCCTTTGGTTATCACAATGGCTCTTACACTAAATATGATAACATAGATTTTGCTCTTTTTTATGGTTGGCAGAGATCAGGTACAACGCTTCTGTATTACATTATGAAGTGTTAGAGACTCTGGAGTTCACTTCTGACAGGAAAAGGATGTCAGTAGTGGTAAGAGATTGCCAAAATGGAAAGGTAATCCTTTTGTCTAAAGGAGCAGATGAAGCTATTCTTCCTTATGCTGCTGCAGGTAACCTTGTGTACTGGTTGTTGCTTGTCTATAGGGAAAGCAGAAAAGACTATTAATGTTTTGATAAAGTTACTCAAAATTTGAGTTTCACACTTGATTGAGTGACACTGACAACTCTCCATCACATAGTATTCTTCTAAGTCATCTTCAGTGCAACAATTTAGTTTTATCTTGACCCTTTGATGTTCTAAGATACTGATATCTTATGTTAAATAGTTATGTTTTGTCTTGATTTGTAATATGTGTTAAATTCGTTTAAGGCTGAGAACTTTATAGCCCGCCAATTCCTTGGCATCCATCATGATCTGAAAATGGTCTTTTCTTCTTTGGGTGCTTAGTATGATAACTTTTAGTTTGCAATCCATGGTGTAGCATCTCCACAGATTTTTAGATGGTTAGGATTTTTTATTTTCTTCTTGATATTTTTCTTTTAATTGCTCAGAATTTTATCAAGGTTTATGCTTTTCTCGTCTTAGTAACTTAGGCTGCACTCGGTAAGCTATAATGAAATGCAAGTTACACTACAAAGTCATTTGATTACATTAAATTCCATTCCATTAAGGCTTCCCAAACATGCATTAGTTGCATATTGTATTATTATTATTGCTTTGTTTTTAGTTACCATGGATTACTCTCCCAAGGCAGTACAGACCTATTGATTCCCTTGTAAGACTATTAGTGTCAAATGGAAATAAGAAAGTTTCTGTTTGTATTTGGTGAATACTAGTAATATTTTTATGTATTAGTAGATCGCAGCATGGTACCCCAATGCATAAAGAACAGAAACACAAGCATTTGTAAAATATCCTTTTATTGATTAATTTGCTCGAGTATCTGCTAATATATCACAGCATATCATTGATTAAGCACAAAGCATATTATAGATCTCTGGTATTGATTCATTTGCTTGAGTATCTACTAATATATCACCAGATCTAGGACAACAAACGAGGACGTTTAATGAGGCTGTAGAACAATATGCCCAATTGGGACTGCGGACATTATGCTTGGCCTGGCGTGAAATAAAAGAAGATGAGTATCAAGAGTGGTCTTCAATGTTTAGAGAGGCTAGTAGCACATTGGTTGATAGGGAGGTAAAGGGTACATCTCATCTCAATAATCTTGTCTTTACCAATTTTTTTTTTCCTGATATATGCTAAGCTTTGGTGGTTTACATGCCTGAGTGGCAAATGCTGTTATTTTGTGCAGTGGAAAATAGCTGAGGTCTGCCAAAAATTAGAGCATGATCTTGAAGTTCTAGGAGTTACTGCGATAGAGGATCGCCTACAGGTGAACATTTTATGATTGGATCACCAAAATCCAAATCTAGCTTTGGATGCTGAGATCTGTTGGCTTCATTTTCTGGAAATATTTTTCAGGATGGTGTACCAGAAACAATTGAGACACTTAGAAAAGCAGGAATAAATTTTTGGATGCTAACTGGGGACAAGCAGAATACTGCCATCCAAATTGCCCTTTCATGCAATTTTATTTCACCGGGTAGATATAATTCATTTTTATTCATCTTTTCATATGATATTGGCATCCGTTCTGTTCAACTGTTTTAAAATCTTCTGAATGTGGGAAGCTAATCTTTTCCTTTCTAAAGCATCAAAAGCCATTAATTTTTGTATGACAAGGATGGGCTTTCTCAATTAATTATATTTTGCAACTATCCATACACCTCTTTATCCATCTATCTGCACTATCACACAGATCTATATGACTTTCATGCATTAATTGAGGATCTATTTGCATTCTCTATGTTAACAATATCCTTGATGTTAATTGTTTCATTCATCTATGTGTCATTTTTTTTCCCACAATCAAATTGTATGCATCTCAACATCCTGTGTTTCTTTTTACTTTTTTTTTTCTTTGCAGAGCCAAAAGGTCAGCTTCTATTGATTGATGGAAAAACTGAAGATGAAGTTTCCAGGAGTTTAGAAAGAGTTTTACTTACAATGAGGATAACCACTTCAGAACCAAAGGTACAAGACACTTATTTTTCAAATTCAAATTCAGATTCCTTTGTTTCTTCACTTCATTTTTGGTCTTATCATCCTTCCTTGCTGATTCAATATTTTATTGAATCTAATGTGAATCACTCTTCCTGAATGACTTTGAAATAGACCTCATGGAAAAGGTATGTGAATGCTGGCTGACTAGGAACTATTGCCACTTGAGTGATGAGTACCAAAGTTATGTTATTGTTGATGAATGTAATTAAGGATACAATACTTGATGTAAAATATAGGTTGGCCCTACATAGTGTGACGAATATATTGGTCTGCTGAGAGTAGGTAGTTGAGCTCCAAATGATCTTACATTAATACTGCAGGAATATTTTGATACATATCTGGTCAAAAATAGCTGTCTTGAGGACTTTGAGAATTATATTATTTTAAACAATTGCATTTTTTTTTTTCAGGATGTGGCATTTGTTGTTGATGGCTGGGCTCTTGAAATCTTACTGAAGCATTATCGGAAAGCTTTTACTGAGTTGGCAATACTATCTAGGACTGCCATATGTTGTCGAGTGACACCATCACAAAAAGCCCAGGTTGTCAGGTTCTAATTTTGTAATGTTGGCATTCCACATGCATTTGTCTAATTTGGGTGTGTCAAGTTAAATTTTTATTATTAGATATTTGGTAGCCAATTCCTTAAATGCATGGTTAAATGCTGTATCAATTTCCATAAACTAAAGCTTTAAAAGTTTTATCAATTGTCACAAATTGAAGCTTACTTTTATTGTATCAAGGGAGTAAAAGAGTAGGTCTAATCCATAGCATTCCATGGCTGCCTTATTTCTGGAATGCAGAGGTGAACTGGTTTGTCTGGAAAGAAAAATGAAAGAAATGAATTCATTGGGAAGTCTTTATCATAAGGTCTATGCATCTAACGAGAAATTAAAATTGGAAACAGGTTGCAGACTCATGGGTATGGCAACATGTTGGTCTCATATAGTTTTTTCTTAGGAATGTAACATGGGACATAAGTTCCATGCTTGTAGCTGCTGATCGGAATGGATGGGGAATCAAATCATGTGACTGGAATATAGTTACTTTATGGATTTTGGATTAGCTGTCCAACTTTAGTTCATATTGCTGATTATAGTCTTTGCATGAGATTTGTCCAAAAATTTAGGAATTTGGAAAACAAAGGTAAGACGGAGGTTTTCAATCATGCCATGTCTGCAATTATTTGTTGTACTTAGCTTGATTCATCTTTATAATTATTGTGGTATAAAATTGTACTTATGGTCTCCGACTCATTCTTTGGATTCTTCAGTTTTCCCAGTGATAGAGCTAGTTGTGTAGAGAATAACAAAGTTTTTTGAACTTCTAACTTGAAATTGAAATTCATGGTACTGATACAGTTCAGTAAACTAATACTGATTTGGTGTGTATAATGCTTCTTTTTGCAGCTTGTAGAGCTATTGAAGTCATGTGACTATAGAACACTGGCTATTGGGGATGGTGGGAATGATGTGAGAATGATTCAACAAGCTGACATCGGCGTTGGCATTAGTGGTAGAGAAGGACTGCAGGCAGCAAGGGCTGCTGATTATAGCATTGGAAGTAAGTTGTCTTACATGATTTGTGTCTTTGATGCTGCAACATGTGAACTTTGCTTCAAAGGGTTGCTCCTGTAGAAGTGAAGAATTTATTCCTTAAACTGGTTTTTAGGTTAACTTACTTTTGAGGTGCTTCTTATTTGCACAAACCACAAAGATATTTCATTGCCCAAGCCATGAAAATCAGATCCCCTTTAGGGTTTGGATTCTTTGCTGGTTTAAAAGTAACTTCCCCAATTCTGTTTATTATTCAGATACCAATAACATGTATTCTCAGGAATCTTTGGTTTTTTCGTTGAGAAAATCGTGGAAGCACTAGGGAAGCTACTAAAGTGCTGATAAGAGAGATGATTTGATTGCAAGGCAAATTAAGATTTGTGATTGTGACTAGCAGTGATGAACATGGAGATTAGCTTTTTTGAGCAAATGAGTGATATTTTTAGTCATTTCAACATTTAAAATTTATTCACCAGCTTCTTCTTGGGCCTGTCTATTTTGCTTTCTTTCTTGGGAGAGCTAGCAACTGTGTCTATATGAAGAAAAGTGGAAGTTTACTTTGAAAGATAATTTAGGATAAGTTAATCACGGTCTAACTTTCCAACTGTAGACAAAAGTATAATGGTACATCAAACCTTTTCTTGGTCAAATCAATCTCGTGAATTTAAGAATTATTCTTGAAGTCTTCTTGTTTTGTAAGTGCAAACACTGTAAATTATCCTCTCCATAACACTTCCATTCAACTAAAACAAAAAGATTAAAAGGTGATTTTAATTTTTATTTTCTTATGTGTGACCTTTTTGATTTGCAGAGTTCAGGTTTTTGAAAAGACTGATTCTTGTCCATGGCCGTTACTCATACAACCGAACTGCATTCCTGTCGCAATATTCCTTCTATAAATCCTTATTGATATGTTTCATCCAAATCTTGTGAGTTTCCATATTTAGTGCCTTGATCTCTTTTGTTTATATTCGATAATTGAGCATGGTATGTTTTCTGCACTAGATAGACGTTATGATCTCCTTTTTTCAATACTAAAATTTAGTATAACATTATGATTTTTTCTTCATACTAAAATTTAGTATGTGTGTAGTTTTTCATTTATTTCAGGTGTGTCAGGGACCAGTCTATTCAATTCTGTCAGCTTGATGGCTTATAATGTTTTCTACACTAGTGTACCTGTTCTAGTTAGTGTACTTGACAAAGATCTTAATGAAGAAACAGTAATGCAGCATCCTCAAATTCTATTCTATTGCCAAGCTGGAAGGTGTGCTTATTTTCTCAGTTTATAAACATACAGTATGCTTATCTATAAGAATTCCATTTGCATTTTCCTAAGGGGTTGAATTCATTGAAGTGCTGACTAGCATGATTTTCTCTGCATGAGAATAATTCCTGTTCCTCTATGTTGAGCTGACAATCATTCTTGACACAGGCTTCTCAATCCAAGCACCTTTGCTGGATGGTTTGGTCGATCTCTGTTCCATGTGAGTGCTATCATTTTTGTATAATTGCCTTCATTTCTTTCTACAGTTGTTTATATCTATTACATGTGGCCCTTATTGCCTTCATATTTAGTTCAGAGACAGAATCACATTAATCTAGGATTGGAATTCAACTTAAATTTAGTAGTAGTGCACAAACTTTGGTATTAGGTGATTGAAATATGTACTTGAATGCCTCTTCTGAACTTTTAGGTATTAGAATACTCACACAGCTGCTCCTAGCATCAAGTTATGTTGCGAAATGTGAATTTTTGAATTTTAAGTTTGTGGGATCTAAAATAATGGGCCATTATATCATGTTCTACTGGTGTTTAATGGGTTTCTTTATACATACTAATGCTTGGATGATTTTCAGGCAATTGTTGTATTTGTAGTCAGTATAAATGCATATGCCTATGAAAAAAGTGAAATGGAGGAGGTTGCAATGGTGGCACTTTCTGGATGTATCTGGTTGCAGGCTTTCGTTGTAACATTAGAGACCAAGTAATCTTCCATCTCTTGCATTATGTTGTTTGTTTGAACAATGAATTTTTATTTTAAAATAGCAAAAAATTTTAAATCCCTTCACTTTGGTTATGAATTGCAGCTCCTTTACAATATTACAACATCTTGCCATTTGGGGAAACTTGATTGCATTTTATGTCATCAACTGGATCATTAGTGCCATTCCATCAGCAGGGATGTATACTATAATGTTTCGGCTGTGTGCACAACCATCTTACTGGATAACTATATTTGTAAGTATTACTCAGACCATTTTCTCACATCATTCTTGTTAATAATAAACCAGACATGTCACTGAGCCTTTCTTGAGCACTCTTGTTTTTTTGCAGGTCATAGTTGCGGCAGGAATGGGGCCGATACTAGCTCTAAAGTACTTCCGCTACACGTATAGACCAAGTAAAATCAACACTCTCCAGCAGGCTGAACGTTTGGGTGGTCCAATACTATCTCTAGGGGCTATCGAGCCACAACCGAGATCACTAGAAAAAGAAGTTTCTTCCTTATCAATAATAACTCAACCGAAAAACAGAAGTTCAGTTTATGAACCTCTACTATTGGATTCTCCGAATACTAGAAGATCTCTTGGTTCAGCCACTCCATTTGATTTCTTTCAATCACAATCCCGATTGTCTTCTTCGAGCTATTCAAGAAATTGTAAGGACAACTGAAAATTTCCTGGACTTGTTCATTCACATAAAAAATGGTATATATGCAGCTGAACATTTTATTGGAAAGTCATTGTTGGGATATAGCATCATTTTATAGGATACATTATTTAATTTTTCACTCTAGTAAATGTAATTATTCTTTTTATTCTTTTTTACCTACCGAGAACATTGGGATTGAAAGTTGAAATTGTAAGATCTTCATATGATGTTACATTTTTTTTTTTATGAGATTTTATTTTTAATTATTTTTTTTAAAAAATTTTAGCTCGGTTCTAGTTCATGAATTTTCTTTTTCCAACTAAAAAACAAAATTTCGAATTTCATGAGTACATAAGAAGCCAACACTTAAAAATAACTGAGCTAAAAAAAGTTAAAAAAGACACTAATTGGTGGGTCTAATGGCAGTGGCAATGGAGGCAGGAGGAATAGGGCAATCCATAAATGGGTCAATCTATCTATCTAATAATCTTAAAAATGTACCTATTCATAGATGTCTACCATAACTTCTTAGAATGAAGCAGTCACAAGCATTGCAAAAGTATGGGCCTATTGTCCCATTGAATTTAATTTTTCAATAAATGAAATTAAAATATTTGACAGTCTACCCTAAAGGTCAAGGACAGGTGGGGGACCCTAAAGGCCCAATCAAGGGTCATTTTAGCATGGGCTGCTCCCCCCACTCCCACACCATTTCTTGTGAGTCCGTGACCATAACACCACCTAACCCCAACATATTTCATTGCACCCAACCCATCCCAGAAAAAATAAATAAATAAATAAAAAGACCTACCAAAGTTGAAAAAGAAAAAAGAATCATTCCAAACAGTCCCTACCATCCCAGCTGTATTTCAGATAAGTAGCCCTCCTAGGAAACAAATAATATGTTATCATTTTAAGAGTGGCACATCATCCCTACCTTTTGTAATTTCCTTTCTTCACAATTTTTTGGTCACATCACAACCTCCCATTCATCATCATCATCATCATCATCATCTCTAATTCACTGGACATCTACATTAACTATACAATATTATTTCCTCTATTTATAAATATAAATAGTTGATTAAAAAATAATTAATTTTTTTAAATTATAATAAATAATAAATAATAATAATAATAATAGACCATACTCTCCCATAAATACTCAGGTAGATGAAAAGAACATAAATGTAATCCGCAAGCTATTATATTTGTTCTTGAACAGTGCTTCTCCTTAATGAAATGAATAGCGGGAGTTGTTGGCGTTGATAAATGCTCATCAATGTCTCCTACCTCATCAATGGTAAAAGTGTATTTTCATATCGACTTTATTTACGAAATAGAATTATAACTGTTAAAATGATTTCACTTAATATTATTTTTAAACCGAATAAAAATATATATATGCAATTTTTTTTTTTTATACAAAAATGATACAAGTAGCTGGCTGGATTTTGCCTTTGCTTCAAATTGTTTGTGCATTAGAAATGGTACAACTCTCACATGGAAGGCATATCCATAATAAATGCTTTGATATTTATTGAGATTTTGGAGTAAATGAATCGATTTAAAAAAATAATTATTTTATTTTAAAATATAAATTCGTTTCTAAATATTTTTTAAAAAATAAATTATATGTTATTATATTAAATACAATTGATTTTTTTACAAGATACTCCTAATTTGAGATAAATGATTGACATTGTGCAAAAAATATTAAATCGACCTATATTTTAAAATAAAAAAGTATTAAAATGCAATAGTGGAAATATTTTTAACCCAAAACAATACATAATAAGTGTTATATTTTTATAAATTGAAATATTTAATAAATATAATTTAAATATTCTTAAATTCACAAAAGTAAAATAAAATGGAGATAAAACCAAAAAATAGAGAATGAGACAGCTTATGCGAGAGATTTGCAGAGAAGGGCAAGCCAAGAATTTCTGACAGATGAGATCAACCCTTAGCCCAAGAATTCTCAAATCATCAAAATATACTCATTTGATGCATGCATGCCACGTAACACTCTTATTCTTTGCCACGTTGCGGATTCAGATCTCAATAACATCCTTTAATCCATTCAATTATCCGCTAATTAATCACTCACAATTAAATAAATAAATTATTAAATACTCCAATAAATCACTTCATAGGGATAGAAATAATTATTTCATTTATTTTCCTCGGAGCTCCTAAATCCTTCCAATAAGATGCATTTTGTTTAATATAATTCCTTACAAAAATTATATAATTATATTAGTAAAATTAAATGATTAAATTGAATTTTACTATTTATTGATAAACATAACATTTTAAATTCATTTAATTAAACAAGAAATACTAAGTAATTAAAATCCCAAAACCCTAATTAAGACTTAATTAACAAAGTAGGAATGGATAATTTCATTAATATCAAATTTATCAAACATGGAAGACAAACAAATTCTCTTCTTCAAGAGAAGAAGAAACTTAAAACTTCAATTACAAACAAAGAACTCTGTCAAAAGATTAAACTACACCAACAACATAATTTCCACCGAAAAAAAAAAGCGAGATTGATGATAATTAAACAACTTGAAATGCATACAATAATACCAATAATTTACACACCAAATCTCATATATATAGTGGTTATTATATATACGGCTGGTGCAAGTTTATGTACACATCCAAGCTTCCAATCACTTTAAAATTAGTCAGTCATCATCATCATCTACATCAAGAGCTCATTAACCCATCCAAGATCTGGATGATCAAGATTACCCACTAATCCACCTCCATTACTGTTGTTAATCTTTTCATCGATTGATTCGTTTCTTGAACAATCTCCGTTCCAAAAATTCCTAGATAACCCAGATGGGTTTGGGGTTGAAGGTGAAAGAATCATCTGTGTCTGTTGCTGCTGGTCTTCGCTGAAAGAAGCATCATTGAAATTCATGGCCTCTAAAGATGACATTAGCTCTGTAAGCACGTCTTTATAGCTAATTAATCCTGACCTTGGCTTGCCCAATGGATCACTGTATCGTGAAAATCCAAGGCGTTTCACCGGAGATAGAGGCGGTGATGGTGACCATGACGGTGACAATGGCGGTGATATATGGGACATTCCCAGTAAAGTAGAAGTAGGGGAAGAAATTACAGAGTGACAAGACAAGCAGCAGGAATGGCCAAGAGAAGAACAGGGCGAAGCCAAGCTCTTATCGTACTTTATAGTATCGCAAGAAACTTCAGGTAGAATGCGAAGTTGGTGAGGCGAGTGAGCGAAAAAGCAAATCTTTCGCTTACAATTCTTGCCGTCTTTACAAGCTTCAGTTCTATAGCGAGAGGGATGAAGCCAACACTCGAACACGCCATGAGAAAACTCACAGGTGTCTCCGCGACTGCAACCCCCACGCCTGAACTCTGGACAAACGGCACCCGAGTAATGATACTTACGCGGATCGCGCCGGCGAGCCTTCTCCCCTGGATGAGCAAAAGGACAGTCTGTCCAGTCGTGGCTGCGGCTGCGCGTGCAACGGCGGACTTTGAACTCATACATACGGAAATGGTCAGATGAGTATGGATCAAGATCCTCATTGGAAAGTTTCTGATGCGAATTACTATGATCACCATCGTTGGAGTCATTAAAAGGAAGGAATTTACGGAGAGTAGAGTCAAAAGGGGACATATCAGGATTTTCTTGAAGAATTTTCTTGGAAAAAAGTTTTCTTGGAGGAATTTCAAGATCTTTGAAGGGTTTTTTTGAGGAAAAGAGTTGATGGGAGGGATAGAGCTTGTGTTGCTCAGCACAAACAGTGCTCATTGTTGATTAATATGGTGAAAAGAAGAGATAAAAGAAATGAAGGAGAGGAGAAGAGAGTGATGATTTAGATGGAGGGCATGAAGGGAGTGTTGAAGGAGAAGGGAACAAAGGGTGGGGCTGAGATATATAGTTGGTTAGACAGAGTGAGAGGGAGAAAGGGTGAGGTATGGAGGGGAGAGATGCGTGGCATAAGAGCATTTGGGATGAACATGCAAAAAGGAGTAGGTGGCAACTTCTCACAACTCATAGCACACAATGCATTGATATGTGTTTGGCTTTGGCTTTGGCCTTGTTGAAGTTAAATTATATATATATATATATTATTATATGTTCCTATTAAGTTTTGGATTTATGTTAGAGTAACGATGATATGACCTAAGGACTATATTATCATTGAAGGGGCGAATTTGAGCGGAGCCAGCCCCCGACTTGTTCGATTTGAACCCTGAAAAAAATTTGAATCAAATCGAGTGACTCCTTAACAAATCGATCGAGCTTGAGCTGAATGATATATTTGGGTAAAAAGCTCGTCAAGGCACATAGATATCAAGCCTCAATCCAAATTCAAAAATAAAATTCTTTTAATTAAACTCGAATCTTAAATTAAGCTCGAGCTTAAAATTTTTAGACTCATTAAATTTTAAACGGAACTTCAAACTTGACATGTTTGAATTTAGCTCAGCTCGTTTATGCTCCTAATCATTGTATATATTAATTACACATTTCTTTTCAAAATATAAATCACTTTAAAGTAATTATTTTTCTAAAATATAAGTTGTTTGAGTAATTTAAAAAGTAATAAATAATTTTTCTATATTATCATCGTATATAGCAAATACAAATAATTATAATTACTCTTGATCAAAATAAATAATAATTTAATCAAATTATTTATTATTTTATTATAATTTAGACAATAATTAATTTTTCAATCTACATATAAAAATCTTAAAATAATCCATATTTTGAAATAAAGAGATATAGTAAATAGTATCGATCTTATAAAATTATTAGAGGTAAAACGTTTCTTAAAGAAAAATATTAAAACATTATTAGGTGCATGTATGAGTCATGCTTTATAATATATAAATAAAATAAAATAAAATACTTTAGGGATTTTATTATTATTATTATTATTATTATTATTATTATTGTAAGACAAATTATTATAATTGCATAAATTTAATTTTAATCTAAGGATTTAGATAAAAAAATCTAAAATAATAGTCGGTATAGATTTTACTAGAAACAAAACCACAATTCACGAATCGTCTGTTTATAAACTTCAAAGGTATGCAAAATGTCGGCTTAAGCAAATAGTTTTTTGTTACCCAATTGGGTCTTAGACCAACAAACAAATTCTAACTTGTTTGAAAATCTAATCTTCTAATAAATAAAAATAAAAATTATTTTAAAATAATATATTTTTATTTAATTAGATAATTAACTATTTGGTCTCTAAATTTAAATTAAATAAAATTACTATCACATCCTTTCTATTTAACATAATCATTAATTATTAAATTATTTAGTCACCGCATTCAAAAAGTTATTAGTTTATATAGTAAGTTATTGACTAAATAATAATTTAATGTAAATGAAAAATTAAATAATAAAATATTTTGGAATATACTGTTTAATTATATTAAATTTTAGAGATAAATCAATGAGTTTAAAAGGTAATAATAATTTTAATAAAAACTCAAAAAGTAAATAGTTAATTTAGATAAATAGGTGACGAAAACAATGCAAGTCTGATGTGGGCCTGGGCCTAATAAGATAATTTTAGACCAAGTTTGGATATGAGATTATCTGGGCCTGGCCTGTTAAAATTAACCCAACAGTCACAAATACATTCTTCTCTACAAGGTACAAAGGGCAATATGGACAAATTAATGGAGGATAAGTAGTGGAATTATTTTCATTGTCTTATAGTACGTCATAATTCAGAAGAGAACAATTTAAAAGGTGAGAGTTTACGTTATAATAATTACAATAATAATGTCTTAACCAAACTGGACAATATTCTCCTCATAATGACATGTCACATACGTACAAGAGGAGGAAGAAAAGAGGATTAAGAAAACTGTTTTATAATGGATAATGAAAATGATTTTAGAATAATTGTTAGCAGCAGTACAGCACTCAATTAAAAATTAATTAAAGATAATAGAATTTGTTTTTAAAGAAAATATAATAAAAAATTAAGCAAGAAAAATTGTACAAACAAACGACATGTCGTTAAGATGCTTCCCATTTGACAAAAAGATGGTAAATTTGCTCCCAATCTCCATTTTATCATTGAAATCCGATCTCAGATCTTGAAAGGGATAAGAAAAAAAAAAATCAATTTCGAGGAAGTTACTAGAGTAAAATAAATTTCTAATTTAAAGATTACAGCATACTGAAGACAGAGCTGCAATCCTTCTACTAAAAATGTTAATAGCATTTCTAAAATTTCTTGGTCAGAATCCAATTTTCCAGGAGGCTGCTTCATTTCATAACAAGCCAGAAGTTTTGTTCCTGTTACTTATTTTGGGCCTTCCATAGGCCTCCTCTTTGCAAAGTGTCCATCAGGAATTTCTCATGCCACGACTTAATTAGAAGAAAACCCATTTCTTAACCGAAAAAAAAAATTGCTTAATGGTTCGCACTTCATAGCATACAGTTTTCAGAATTTGAGTGATTCAAGGAGCATAAAATATACATGATTTGAATCTGCCTGTCCGTTTAGCAAACCAACTACTACATAAGGATAGACAATTTCCAGCAAGAACATAATACAGCTTCAAATGTTTTATTTACGAGGAATGAGGCATAAGGTTCTGCTTCTGACCGTTTTGTCTTTAGTATCTGAATCAATCAATGGTAAGCCATGGACAGATCCCAATTGTGCAGATGTAGCATTGGATTTCCTTCCATGCATGAATTTCCTTCGTGGGATCGAACCGACACCCTCATGGGGATGTTGCCGTCAGCTCAAAGACCTCAATAGGATTGCAAGACATAAGAAAGATAAACAGAGAATTTGCCAGTGCATTCAGGACATGGTTGATGATCAAGGTAAGTTAATTCCCTCTCGCATCCCCTGGCTTTCCAGCAAGTGCAGAGTGAAGCCTAGATTCCCAATTTCTAATGACAGGAACTGTAAAATGTAAATATGCCTTTCCTTCCCCTCTCTTTCACACATGCCCATGGGCATACACACTACTGACTGTCTTTTCTCTTGGGCAGAATTGGCTAACACAAGAAGCCAGCTACCAGAACAGTTTACCTGCTAGTGCAATAATCGCTATGTATCTTGGTAACCCATATGCTACCATTGAATCATGTAAAGTGAATCAAAGTTATATAATCAACATTTTTCTACTGTTGTCATCAAACAGTTCAGGCAGGTAATACAAGTCATTATTTCTCTAAATGGGTGACAAGAAAATACAGTTCCCCATTATCTAGGCAAGATTCAATGCTATGACAAATTCCAGTCTCACTTGAGTTGAGGAATTAATCTATGGTGAATAGAAAATGGACAACAAAAAGGTTCATAGATTTGCTTTCAACCTTCAGACATTTCCACAATCATTTCATTTAACTTCTGCACTAAAAATGCCTGCCATAATGGCACAACCCAAGCACCACAATTGTGGCAAATGACAAGTTAAAGTTGGCAACATAGGATTGCAGCTCCTGGGCCTTAACTTGTGAGAAAATTGATACAACAGTTAAGTTTATAAACTCCAGACAACTAAATGATGATCCGACAACTTTTTTTTCACGGGGAAGCACTTCATATAATTTCACTAACTTCAACAAACGAAAAGAAGTTCAAGTAAAATTCGCATTTTTTTTATTTGCTCTATTGTACACACAACAAAATATTCCTAGTTCCAATGATCTTTACAACTAAAAAGGAAATAAATTTCTGTATACACACATCTTACTAGTAATTTCCACATTTTAAAAGCATTGAAACTCCAATTGTACATAAATATTATCAGTGAAATCTTACAACTATGCACGATATGTCATCTTTACTTTTTCTAGAAAGTGCCTCCTCTATCAAGTGCTTTGCAGCTGAATGAGCATCTTTTATGTCTTTGATAGAGTCCACTGCATCTTGGTTTGACATCACCTGCCCCGATTTTATTAGATATTAGAAACAGAAATCTAGGCTTTGATCTATCACTTCTAATAAGGCATCAAAAACAGAGGTTGGAAACTAAGTATGAGATTTGATCTTTCACTATTTTGATTCCGTGGTCATCATTCACAACTTCATCTTCTCATCCTTATTACAGAGTAATAGAGACAACATTAAGGTATTAATAAACAATGAGGGTTTAACTTACCTTCCATATTCCATCACTTGCCAGAATGATGAATTCTGTATTATCATCAATTGTTTCTTGAGCCACATCAGGTTCGGAACTAAGGTGTATCTTCAAGCTCTTATCACCAAATGCCCTTGCTACAGCTAGCTGTCCATCAACGCGAGGAACATCCCCTACAAGCAGTATTGTGCGAAATTATTCTAAGACTTGTTTCTGGTTATAATAGATATTATTTTACTTTTCTTCCTGGTGTGATTTCCACCAAAATGATAGTGTTAAAATCTAAAAACCTGGCCAATAATCCATCTGTTCCTAACAGATACATGCTTGAATTACTATGGAAATAACAAATTCACAAAATAGCAAGCTTTCATCAAAGGACCAGCTGGCCAACCATATTCAGAAACCTAAAGCAAAATTGCTTGGTGCGTAAGATAGAAAATATTGTATTGTTGAATTGTAAATTTCCACCTACCAGGAAGGTTTGATACGAAACCACCACGACTCTCAATCATGGGTTTTTCCTTGCTAGGCTCATGATCAACAGATAGTTGTTTGGCCACACCATTCTTGCATATAACAGCACGAGAATCTCCCACATTTGCTACTACCAACTTCTGACCATTGATGAGGATTGCTGTAACAGCAGTTGATCCTCCTTTTCCCAAGACAAAAGCTTTTTCCAATATTTCAGCATCTGTTGTATCATAAGCTCTCCTTATTGCACTCTCAGTATCAGTCCAGAAGTCGTGCTGTTTGTAAAGGAGCAAGAAAATAAGAAAAAGAAACGTTTTTTTCTTGATAAATAGACATGACACTGCTAATGAACCAAAATTGATATATGTACCTCTTTCAAAATATTGTCAAACAAATGAGTTTGCAAGTAATTTGCAACGTCATGGCCCAAATGACCATCAAATATTGCAAATAAACCCAACTCATTGTTGTTTACTTGCTTGAAATTGGAAACTACATAATCTTCCATTGCATGATTTGATTTTCCCTTTACCAAGTGATAACCATGTGTAATATGCTTTAACAATTTGCTTTTGCCTTTCCCAGTCTCAGATGACGAACCAAATCCAGCTTTCACCTGATAAAGAATTTAACAAATTCATCAAAGAGGAGTTCAGTGATTCATATATAAGAAGGTATTCAGAAATTTAGTGGTCGAGAAATTAGAAAGAAAGGGCTGTATCCCTTGGCAATTTTTAAGCACTGCAAAGATGAGGGTCATAACAGGGTCAGAAAGCATCTGGCTTAACTCTATGTACACAAAAAAGAACTAAAAAGTATACTTGAAGGTTAATAAAAGAAAAAAAAAAAAAAAAAAGATTGACCTTAGAAAGTAAGGTTAATCAAAAACAGACAACCAAGATTTTTCTTTCAAATACGCAAACTCCAATTCCAATCTGAGTTGCAGCCCATGAACAGTTAGAAGTCAGCAATGCTTCAATTTTACTATATTTCCATAACTTTGAAATAGAGAAACCTATAACCAAATTCAAGAAAAGCTAATACTAAATGGCAGCACTTTTCCTTCTTCACAATCTTTTCAATAGAAAAGTAAACATTAACCATGAACTACTAATCATCGGAGTTGAAAATCATAACTACAATACAAGATTTGACCAAAGACTCCAATCTTCAATTTCATAGGTAAAAAAAGAAAATCAAGAAACATAACAAAAGCTAAACACATGAAAGCAACTGAAGATGACCATACACAAGAAAATCAAGAAACACCAACAAACCTTCATCTTGTGCAGAATTTCCTTGCCAGTACCAGTCATGATGGAGGTGCTGTTCCAATATGCGTTTTCAAGAAAGAGAGTACTGGCGAGGTTAAAGAAAGAGAGAGATATAATATAGAAAGAAACAAGAGAAATGGCAAAAATTAAAATATATAGGTGGAGTTTGACTAAAAAACACGTGAGCTGCCGGTGAATTTATACACATCCGCCGCGTTCTTTTCTTGATCATTTCTAACAACGCGGTCTAGCCGACGACTTCTTTTGCCGACGATTGCACTTGCTTGATTTGATTGCTGACATAACCATACCAGTCTATGGACAGAATCCAAATCGGACCCCGTACTTTGTATATTTTGTCGGGTAAAATTCTGAGTTCTTCAATTAACCATTTTTCTGTCCTAGTCTAGAGATAAATAAATGTAACCGATTCAGAGTTCCAATGTTGTTTTCTATATATTTTTATATTCAGACATAGAGCAGTGTATTTTTATATTTAATATTTTAAATTCTTTTTAAATAAAATTTATAAAAAAATATAATCCACTCTGGTTGATTCAACAGTTAATTTATTATATATTTGCAGTAAAATAAAAAATAAAAACATAAGAATAGAAAATGGAGTGAGGAGTGATTATTTGTACGAGACGTGATTTTGATAAGATTGACCAAAGTATAAATATTAAATATTAGTAAACAAAGGAAAAGGAATAGAGTGGCTTGCAAAGTAAAATAAAACAAATAGGCCCTACCAAAAGATTTCAAGCATTATTACCAAAAAAAAAAAAAATCCGAAGCATTGCATATTTCAAAGTTTCTGTACCGTCAATCATGATATCAATCACTTAATTGTTAGTTCATTTGATTAAATACACAAATTAAACGTTGATCACTTTATTAAAGTGAAAAAATAGTTTTTTTTTAAAATAAAAATTCTATTTGCATATTATATATATTTTAATTGGATTTATTTTGTGAAAATTATTTAATTAATTTTTCTTTATGTCAATGGGATGATTTTCATCTGGGCACTCAGACTAGTGTTTAAAGGTGCCAAGAACATTGCAATTCAGCCGTTTGTTTGGACGGATATAAAATTTAGGTGTACGTAAAATAAAGAGAGGAAATTTTTTTAGGATTATCGAAATCTTTTGTTTGGTTTGAAGTAAAATACGAAGAAGGATGTAAAATAAATTTATTTTAATTTCATTCTTACTTCATCTTGAGAGGAAAATGAATAGTAAAATTTTACGCCCTTTATTTTACTTACTGTCTTCCCAAACAAGGCATAAATCAATTCATTGAAGTAGCACGTGGATTATGATAGCATTCACACCATTACAGTAAAAAGAAACAAGAAAAGAGAAAAAAAGGGATAAAAATCAATTAATGTCATTTCTTACATAATGTGATCAAAGAAAGGTGGATTTATCCATCTAAAAATTGAAAAAATTTTACTTGGACCAATCTATAACACCACTCATGGATTAAATTAATAAAAATAAAATTTTTTTTATTGAAAGAAAGTATTTCATCGAGAAAAAAATAATAAAATCAAAATACTTTTTAAATAATTTTTATTATTATTAATTTGGTCTATAATCAAAATCGGGTCCAAGCAAATAATTCCTCCAAAAATTAATTTCTTTAGTGAAAACATGAAAATACAGGCTTAAGGACAATGAATAAATTAATTAATTTAATATTTTTATAATTTTATTACAAGAATATGAAAATTTTAAATTTTTTATTTATTAGTTAAGATATTTTTATATTAATTTTTTTGGCAAGATGTCTACAATATAGTAAAAAATATGAAAATTTGAGAATTACGATCTGTGAAATTCTGTGTTAAATAAAAAATTTGTAGCATACTCATTTAGACCAAAAAGTTGAAAAATAAATAATGTGGTCAATCAAATTGATTGGTATGGTGCATATTTTATATTATAGACACGTGTCTTGTTTTAAAGGAGAGGGATTAAACAATATGAAAACTATTGTTCGGTTCTTTTTTATTATTATTAGGAAAGACTACTCGTTCTTTATCAGGTTTTGGAGAGTGATTTTCACAGCTCCTCCTTCTGTCATTGAAGCTTTATTAAGTGATTTTCTTTAATAAAAATCATCAGTTTTGTTTGAAAGAAAAGAACAGATTTGCTCATTCTTTATTTATATTTTTATATATATGAGAAATATACATAGATATAGTAAAAAGATTATACATTTGAGTCCTTCCTTGAGGTAAATAACAAAACCAGTTATTATATATTAAGCTGCTCAAACTTCAGTTTATATATTTTTCCCTGCAAAAATCCAAGAAAAGCTGTTAATCAAATGCACAGTTTCGAAAGTAAAAAGAAAGAGAGAGAGAGAGAGATGGGGAAATTAATAATTACTTGCTGCAATCCATAGCCACAGAAATAGGAAAACTAAGATGGGTATTGCAGAGTTTTGGCAATTCAGTTATACGAGTAGCATTCAACCGATATGGAGATGTTTTAGTAATACACTGTGTCATATACTCAATACACCAGCAGACATTTTGTGCTCCAAGTCCTTCCTTTGCCAATAAATTTAGTCTTTTAACAGTTTCACAACATAACAGACCTGGCTCCTTGTAAAGTCCCCACAGGAAACCCAAGCAATAAGGGAATTCAATGTAAACAGGAAGACACACATCGCCAAGTGGCTGAGGCTTAACCATATTAAATTCTGAAACTAAGAATAGGGTGAGTAAAAAATATCCAAACATGCGAGCCATTTGCTAGTTCTCTAATGTTAGATTGTTTATCGGGTAGTGCTAGTATTGATGCTTATATGCATAGTTAAAGCAGTTTTTGAAGAGAAGGTTTAGCGGCTCTCTTTCCATGCAGTTCTCATTCTCCAGGAATTACTGATTATTGTCGCAGCAAACTTGGTAGATGGCTTGTGTTTGTTGTTTAAAGGTAAGTGAAAGAAAATTAAGTATAAAAGCAAACTTCTGCCGATCTTATTGCTTGAAAATTGTGATTTCTAACACTAATAGAGCCTCCATAGAATGTAACTCAATTGTATGGCGCAAACCTTGAGATATTACTGTGTATTCTTGCTGTGATCTCTTGCAGTAGATTAGCTATAGAATATCAGAATGGGAGCTTAATAAGAATTAAAATCATTAAAATTATTCCAAACTGTATATGATTCTTTCTTTTTTTTTTGGGTGTGTGTGTCTTTGTTACACTTTATAGTATTAACATGCAGTTTCTTGGAGAGTGCTTTCTCCATTTTATCAGGTTCATAATGCAGTTCTTCTGCTTACTTTATCATTTTTGTTGAACTGTCAAACAAGAAAATTAATTAAAAAATACAAGAACATGGTAAAAATTTCCCACTTAGATTTCTCTTTTAAGAAAGCAGATAAAGGAGTGATTTACTTGGAGCAATATTTATTAACAGAGATGTGTATGTTACTCTATTTTTCTTGCACTTTCTAATTGATCAATCTGATTCATCATGAGCTAAACTATACTAATACAGTTAAACAATCAATAAAAATCCTGTGTCTTTTCGTTTATGGCTGATCCAAGAAATGCTAGAAGGGTAGTCATTTGTGATTTTCATATATAGTAATGAAAAATTTTTCAACTGCTTTGATCATGAAGTGTTGTTTCTGATAGATTGGCTTGAGGAATTGGAACTCGTGCTACTCTTATTTTTGAACCCGAAAATATTTAGTTGGCTCATAATTAAACAACATTTGTTCGTCATGCTCTATAAAATTATTTCTTATTGACCATTGTTGGTTTGTTTCTGGAAAGCTCAATACTTGTGTCATTTAAATTTCTTCAAACTTCTCCAATGGAAAATTATGAATTAGCTTCCATTAACTGTTAGGGTATAGTTAAGGCAGGGAAGCGAAATCCAGAATTTTTTGTTTTTTTTTTTGAAAGATGCCATTCAACATTACAATTTTCTGACCTGATCATCAGATTATTTATCTATTATAGGATATGCTATAGCATATCTAATTATCAACATTACAATTCTATTCCTTTTCTGATACACTTAACATAAGTAACTAATTATAGCATCTCAAGATGTTATTCTGCAAGTGCCTTCAAACTCCAACCTTTTAATTAACCCTGCAGCCAGCCAAAAGAACAGTACTTAGTCAGAATATATTACCTTAATTTTGAGAAATAGATAGAGAGATGTAATAAGTTGATTGATTAATTACCTATTGCAGTCCATATTCTCAGAAATCGGAAAACTAAGATAGGTATCACAAAGAAGTGGAAGTCGATCGATACGAGTAGCATTAAAGCGATCTTCTGTGGCCTTTGAAATGGATTCAATGCACCGGCAAATCCAGCGTGGCCCAATTCCATGCTTTGCTTCTTCATTTAGTTGGTCAATTGTTTCACAACATACTTCAGTTGGTTTAGTATCTTTGGCTGTGATATAGGGCAGGCAAGAAGGGAATATGTCATACACAGTATCACACAGTGTGTTCGGTGATTGAAGCTCAACCGCATTTAACACTGAAACTAGGAGGCTCAGTATTAGATATCCAACAAAGCGAGTCATTTCCAGAAATTCTTTTGCAGAGAGTTTATTTAGTAGTCTTAATGCTATTGATATGCTTGCGGTGTGAAGCTTCTTGGAATTGTATATTGTAGCTATCCATTTTTGTAAGTAAACTTCAATACATGTTTTAGTTGGCTTTATTCCATGCAATTATCATGCTCCGCGAATTACTAATTCTTGTTGGAAAATTTGTTTCATAAATTGCTTAATTGTGTGTTTTAAAGGTAATTAGTATGCATAAGTTGGAAAGTTAACACGTTTAGAGCAGTTAATTATAACATTATAACTACTTCTTTGAGCCTGAAACTTTCTTTTTAATTTTCAAACAACAGTACTGTAAATTTTTGCAGTTATATCTGACAATATCCAATTATGGAATAACAGAATGGAGGCATAATAATTCAAAGTACAATTTCTTTTTTGGCTATCTTTCTAATCTAGAGTAATAATATGCAATTTCTTGGAGAGTTCCTTTATTCATCTTATTGGTTTCATATTGCAGTTGAGTGCAAGACATCTTCTGCATAATTCATCATTTTATGGGATTCTGCAATCAAGAAAAAAAAATTAGTCAATTTCCAAACTAGATTTTTCTTTTTCTATGAAAGTTGATGATGGAGTGATTTACCTGGAGCAATCCTTTTTAACTGAAATGGGGAAACTGAGATGCGTATGGCACTTAATTGGAAGAGCATGGATATTTGCTAGAAGAAAAGGAGGATCTTCTGTTTTTCCAATAAGCTCAATGCACTGACAGATTCTTTGTGCACTATGATTCTGCTTTGCCAACCTATTGAGTTCCTGGATTCCCATACAACAATTCCATGTCGGTTCGTGCACATGTCCATTGAGAAATTCTACGCATGAGCTGAAGTAGGCTACCACATTCAGACAATCAATGGAATCTCGTTGTCTATGAGACATGGTTGATGTAGAAAGTAAGAGGATAAATGTCAGAAATGCTGCAATTCGAGCCATTTATGGTTTATAGATTATGAAGGAGTTTCTGTATCTGTTAAATTTGTTTCAGAAAGTGAAACTTCATACATTTTTATAGTGAACCCAGAAGCAGGGAGTTAGCTTATAGTTGGCTAACCCACATGTATTAATCATGCTTCATAACCTACTGCTTATTGATGATTTATTTACAGAAAGCTCATAACTTGTGTTATATAAAATATAACTTCATCTGTTTAAACAATCTGCATTGGCAAATCATGAATCAATTTTCCATTAACCGCGAAAAGAGTGTGGTTGTGGGAAGAAATGGGTTTGATATGACACCATTTAATTTTTATCTATCTGTGCATTGCAGACCAATGACAAGAGTTCGTATACCCTGCAAACCAAGAAAGAAAAACATATCAAATCAATTTCCTTCTCAGTAATTTTTATTGTTTGCTTAAAGAACGAGAAGTTCATATATAAAAAGAACTGATTTTTTTTCTTACTTGGAGCAATCCATTCGAACAGAAATGGGGAAACTAAGATAAGTACACGAGGAACAAGAGAAGGGAGATCATTTGCTGCTGCAATTTTATCATTTCATTTACATATCAGTTGTGGAGCACTATGATTCTGTAGATATATTATTGAGTTCCATACAACCAAAACAACAGTCTTCTGTTGGTTCATTCATTAGTCCCTATAAATCCTAAACACGATACAAGATTTTTCAGAACATCATTACAAAGATGAAATTCCAAGGTTTCTGACAAGAAGTAATGGCTGATGCAGAAACTAAAAACTGTTACTATTGTAAATTTAATTAGATGATTCACGATTAATATACAGAGATTTTGCCCGTTAAGATTAGTGTTCTTCAACTTCAGATTAAGCAATTGACTTTTAATAAATATACTTAACTATAAGAAAATGGTTTTAGGGTTTCTCTCCTCTTCTTTTCTCTATAGTTTGGAACTGTAACTGTGAATAAGCAGTAGCCCCTATTTTTCATTTTTTCTTTAGATCTATTTTTTTTTTCTTGCTCCTTTAATTTAATTGTTCTTATCCAAAATTATAGTTTTATTCCTTTTATATAAGAAGAAGAGGAAGATTTTTTTTTTACTGTTTCCTATTCTGTTGTTATTGAAGATGAATCTGTATTAATAAATATGCTAGCATTACTATAAATAAAAAATTAAAATTAAAAACTAATTAAAAAGCATATATTTCATTTTCCTAAATTAGGAAAAACAATATAAACCTTCATTTTTCTCTCTCTTGTTTTGTGAATATCAGTTCTAAGTTCGATCAGTCTCATGTATTATGTAAACTATAAGACATGACCACCTCTCTTAAAAAAAAAAAAAAAATTGAAAATGAAAGTAAAACGATGTCGTTGGTGCGCGTCCAGACCATGAAATATAACCGTTGGAAAGACGGCCCATAACTGAAGAGTGACGACCTGGCCGTTGGTTAGACTGGCTCCCAAATTCAAAAAAAATCGACCGTTAGAGATACCCTCTTCTTCTAACGGTATACTTCTCTCCACCTTCATTTACAACTAAAAGATACTCCCTTCTAAGTAAATCATCAAAAACTGAAAATACCAAGGACTCCTCTATTTCCAATTTCCAGTTTCACCCTCTCCCTCTCCCTCTCTCTAATCTGGAAGTGAACTGAACTGAACTTTCCAATGGCTTTGGCCGAAGAATCCAGCGGAGTAGGCGTGATAGATGAGACCTATGAATTTTCAGCCCCACGATTCTATGATTTCATCAAGGGAGAATCAGACGAAGATTCTCTTAAAGCCGAACTCTGGTTTGAAACTGCACTCAGCTATGCGCCTTCTCGTATGTTCTCCTTCTTCTTGCTTAGTCAACACAGTATTTCACGTCTTGATTGTTTACTGTCTCCCCCCACCCCTCACCTCCCCTCTTTTTTTTTCATTATTTTTTATTCTAAGATTAGGGTTTATATCATTCCATATGGAATTTAGGGATTTCTAGGATCCTTTCAGTATCTACCGTTGAATTCCATTCTTTGATGAGTTAGAACAGTTTTTATTCGGAATTGAGAAAGAATTGGGGATTTTGAAAAGAATTTTGCGAATGCATACTTTGGTTGGTTGCAGAGAAAATATAGGAAAAAGGATAAGAATGAAAGGCCTTAGTTTTTCTTGTTATTCCGTCCCTTGTGATTGAAAAATTTTGATGAATCAATTAATAAACTAGATTCCCTGTTAGATAGGTCAATTACCAGGTTCATTTTTAGATCAATTTCGTAGGAGTCATTTATTAGGAACGCATAAGACATGTGAACAGAAATAATGGATGAAGAGACATCAAATCGAGTAACAGTAATGGATTTCTTTCTTTCTTTTTTTTTTTTTTTGGAAAATTGAACATAATGGCTTAACTATTCTATATTGCACTTGAGGTTGCATCTCTATTTTCATTTTGTATAATCTTTAATCGCGTTTAATGCTATTTTATGCAGCTTTTATGCCTAGAATTAAGACTGGACGATCTTTTAAGGTTGAAAGCTTATGTGACTTTTGTGAAGCAGACCAAATGCAGAAGGTGATGATACTGTTATTGGTATGCTCATTTTCTGAACAATTTAGAAGATGTAAATATCTGTTCTAACTTTTTTCTTCACTATATTTGCAAAGCAGGTTCCAGAATCATCAGATTCAACAGCAGGTAATTCTTCCTCAGAGACCAAGTCTCAATTGGAGGTCATGCCACCCTCTGAAACTAGAGAGGAAGTGACAACACTTAATGAGGCAAACAAAGAAAACAATGAAAACTTAATCAATAGTTCTTGTGAGGGAGATGATGAGAAGGCCATATACACTGAAGAATCCAAAAGGTTTGTTATTTAATTCTTGAGTTCTTACAATTTGATAGGACTGAAATTAAATATAACTTTTTGGCTGCAACAAAAAAATGGCTAAAGAAGAATGGTCTGAGTTCTAGTTCTGCAGAAGATAATTGCCAGTATAAATTCAAAAGAGATTCTGCTCATTATTTTTTTTTTATTTTCATTTTCTTCTTCTGACCTCAGTTTTTTGACCAGCAGCTCTAGTATCAAAATTGAACCTGTCGATATTAGAGAGAACGATAAAGCTGAGACATACTGCACACCTAAGCCGCCAGTCTCTTCTCCGAAGAAAGGCCCAGTCACCAATTCGAAGAAGCATCTATCAGCTAAACACATAGCTAGTTTAGTTAGGAATCCATCAGCGCTGAAGCCAAAGAGTCAATCACAGTCCTCACAAGCGAAAGGCTCCAAGCCACAAAGTAGCACAAGGTTCTTAATCAGACTTTTCATTTATCTTCTGTGTTTAAAATTTGTACGCAAGGTAAATATTTATGAGGTATAGTAACTTGATCTTTTCCATTACAGGGGCACAAATATAAAAGATACAACTGGGACTCCCAATTTAGCCCAAGATAACCAGGCAATTAAGCGACAGAAGCTGGAAGGAGGGAGATCCAGACAGGTGATTGATTGCTGCTGTGTACTCTTTCAACTAACTTTTTTGCCGTGATTTGTCTTGCTTGAGCAGTTTATGATTATTTTTATCATCATTCCAGATTCTTAATCTTAAACCCCCACAACCATTGCACCACAAGTCCAAACTGGGTCAGAGCAGCAGAAATTTCAATGCATCTGTTGCTAATAAAATTCAGAAGGAAGACAGAAAGGTCTGTTATTTTGTGTAATCTTCTAAGTCGTTTGTTTCTTGTGACAACGCTAGGAAACTGACTCATTGGACATTGTATTTTCTTCTTTGTTTAAGGTTTATGTCAGGGAGCCAGCAGCACCAACACCGTTTGTTTCAATGGCAGAGATGATGAAAAAGTTCCAATCAAGTACTAGAGAATTGTCACTGCCTCACATTAGAAGCAGTTCTCTTTCACATGTAATGAATGGAGGAAGCCCTATTTCTCACTTTGTTAAATTTCTCCTTCAAGTCCTTAGGTTTCCCTTTTTCCTTTTTTTTCCCCTTTCTTTCCAAATTCTTTTCACTAATTGAGGATGATGTACTTCTGCTGTCCAGAGTAAACCTCAACTCACATTGACAAAGCCTAAGGAGCCTGAACTTGAAACAGCTCAGCGAGTTCGTTCCGTCAGAATAAAGAGCACTGCCGAGCTTGAGGAAGAGATGATGGCCAAAATTCCGAAGTTTAAAGCTAGACCATTAAACAAGAAGGTAGTTTGTCTTCCTGTTGCTTCTGTTATGGTCAATGTGTTTGCACAGGTCATTTGCACTAAATCGAATTTTTCTTCCTTATCTAATTGGAACTTTTTCATTTGTTTTTAGATACTGGAAGCACCTACACTACCTGCATTACCAAGAAGTGCTCCACAACTGCCTGAATTTCATGTAAGCCTTGTGCCTAATGTGAATAACAGTGCGCAACCTTTTTTTTTTTTCGCTTTTTGCGTCTGTAGATATATTAGGCTGATCTTTCTCAATTTCTGAAGGAATTTCATCTCGAGACAACAGCAAGGGCCAATCAAAATGCAGATTCAGCTTCAGTGGCCTCAACGGAAGTGTCTCATCAGGTTTTAGAGCAGCCTCATTTGTTGTTCTTATTCGTTGTACTATAAAGTGATTTGCTCACTCTTTTACTTATCATGACAGAGTCATCAATGGAAGCCTCATCTTACTGAACCTAAAACTCCTCTTCTTCATACTACTTTGAGGGCCCGTCCACCAAAGGTGAAAAGTTCTTTAGAGCTTGAGAAAGAGGAACTTGAAAAGATGCCTAAATTTAAGGCAAGGCCATTGAATAAAAAGGTAGAACTCCATATCTCAACGATGATGAGTTATATACCTTATACAACCTTAGTTTCCTGAACTAATTTTGATACCTTGTCTGGTGTATAGATATTTGAAAGTAAAGGAGAACTAGGGGTGTTTTGCAACGTAAAGAAACATATTACCATACCTCAAGAATTTCACTTTGCCATAAATGAAAGGATTCCACTGGCAGCTGCTGTTGCTGATTTGTTTGACAAGGTAACCTAATGGAACTGCATTGTCTTGATTTTGTAATTAAATTGTAATTTTCTTTCCCCGACAGAAGTCCATCATTTTCTTTGTTATTCCTTTCAGCTTTCACTTAACTCAGAACCTCATCGTGACAACCCAGTTCCAAGAAACACCGTCCCAAATCCATTCCATCTCCACACAGAGGTATCATTCATTTTCGTTGGTCATGGGATGAAAATCTATCGAATAACTTGAGCATTTTAAGTTATTCTTTGTTTTGCTTTCAGGAAAGAGGAACTGAGAAAGAGAGGAAATTTGTGATGGACATTGTGCAGAAGCAGCTAGAAGAGGAAAGAGCAAGAATTCCGAAGGCTAATCCTTATCCTTATACTACTGACTATCCTGTGGTATATATATATATATATATATATATATATATTCAATTGATATATCCATTTCGCTTCCTAGTCGTCACAAAAGGATATTAACATAAGGAGCGTAATTTTGAACGCAGATTCCCCCAAAACCAGAGCCCAAACCATGTACGAAACCAACACCTTTCCAGTTGGAGAGTCTAATGAGGCATGAAGAGGAAATGCAAAGGGAATTGGAAGAAAGACAAAGGATAGAGAAAGAGGAGGCAGAGATGAGGAGGTTCAAAGCACAACCAGTCCTTAAAGAGTAACCAAACTTTTTTAGGCCTCAAACTTCTATTCCTTTTTCCATACAAGTAAATAATTTTTCTTTCCATGGTTGGTCTGTTGCAGGGATCCCATTCCACTACCAGAAAAAGTGCGGAAACCCCTCACACAAGTTCAAAAATTTAATCTTCATGTGGATCATAGAGCCGTAGATAGGGCAGAATTTGATCAAAAGGTGATTTCATTAATTTGACATGAAATTAGATTTGTGAAAAAGTGTGAAAAGGCTTTTCATGCTAACAATTTGACCCTTTTCAGGTAAAAGAGAAAGAGCAATTATACAAGAGATACAGAGAAGAGAGTGAAGCTGCAAGGATGGTATGGGGAATAAATCTTCAATTTTCTTGCTCTATTACAAGCTTGTGAGTTGTGCAATAACCAGGGATTAAATTTTGTTAATTGCAGGTAGAAGAAGAGAAAGCTTTAAAACAATTGAGAAGAACAATGGTTCCTCATGCAAGGCCAGTGCCAAATTTTGACAATCCATTCTGCCCTAAGAAGTAAGAAAACTATAACGCTCTCTGCTTCTTTTCTCTTCCAGCAAATTCTTCCTGTTGAGACTCCATGCTTTTTTTTTTTTTTTTCCATTGTACAGATCTTCCAAGGATACAACAAAAGCAAAGTCACCGACTTTGCGTGTGCTTCGAAGGAAAGAACGGCAGAGATTGATGATGAACGCAGCTTCTAGCCCTGCTTCATGTATGAGGTGATATATCCGGTATTAACCAGCAGGGCTGCTACTGTTCAAGAACTCTTGAACCCCTCTCTCTCTCAGAATTCTTGTACCGCTAAGATATAGAACTCTTAGATCACATCTTGTACACAATTAGAATTTGTTGTAAGATTTGTTTCAGAATGGAAAAAGCGCAGTTCAATATTTGCATTTTGCTTCAATTCTAAATTTTTTGCCTTCAAATTTCCTGGGGTGTTGAGATAAAGGAAAGCCAAATATTTTTGTGCAAAAAACCGGAACTTGTGCAATAATGAATGACAGAATAAATAATTACGTTAATCTTGAAGATCCCGAAATTGTTCAAGAAATCTGGAAGTTCATTTCTTTAATCTTTTTGTGTGTATAAAATATTGAATAAATATATATTTTTTTTAAAGAAAGTTTTCATTGTCAAGGAGCTTACAAAAATTCCATCCTGAATCTCCACACATTTATTTACATACAACGGTTTTACAAACTGTTAATGGACCTTTCTTCCTTTTCCTATTAAAAAAAAATAACATTACAAGTTTTGCTTAATTTCCTTCTGCCGATATGCTAGAATCTGCAACAGGGAAAAATTACCTTCAGTTCATCAACAACTTCAGACAGATCTCATAAAGTTATATAAACCAATTCATTTACTCACCAAACGATCTCTACTGGAAGTGCAATTAACTTTAAGACCTGCTAAAGTTTCTTGTTCTTCCAAAATTTGCAGCTCATCCACTGAAATTGGAGGATGCAGGATGGATAGGTTGTCATCAGGCTTGTGCTGCCCTTCAACTAATAATATTTCAACTTCTTCAGCTTGGAAAGGTGTCTTGCGAGCAATATACTGCATGATATATGTCATACAAAATTAGGAAAGCAAATACTGAATCAACCACAAACCCCAGGTGACACAATAAACAATATGTTCAGATGTTGATGACACCATTGCACTGAAATCAGGCTCCTCCAGCTACCTCTCAAATTAAGTAGCAGGAAGCAACTTCCCAAATTATGTAAGACATCATACTTGATTCCAAATTAGAATTCCAGCATTCTCACAAAGAATCAGATCATCTATACATAACATGCTCCAATAATTATGGTCATGGAAAAAGATCTCACCTCACACAGGTGTTTCACTGACAAACTGGGATGACCACAAAGGAATGGCCGTTGCATATCCATCGCACTTTCTTTTTCCAAAGAAATAAGCCTAAAGTGAATATCTAACTGCAAACAATAATTGTGCTTTAATCAGACAGAAATACAATTAACAAATGAAACACATAAAATAAAGATGACAGGGCGCAATCGGACACAAAGCAAGTTGATATTTTGTACAAGCAGGTTTTCAATTGTACAGAGTACTGAACATATTTTTTTATTCAGCAGTTGATATTTACTTCCACCAAATGTTTAGTAGCTGTAATTTAGGAACACTGTAACCAGTAATCAACATGCAATGTTCGGGAAAGCAACAATTGGTTTTGCATCTTCAATCCCCGTTATCTAAGTAATGAGTCAATTTTTAATTTGACTCCTATTTTTATGAGTATGGTTCATCTATATCAGGATAATTTGGTAATCTAAGCTAGAGTCTTTTAGAAATTCTAAGAGTTCTCTAGAGTTATTCTTTCTACTACTTGGGATCATAAAATTCATAGGTTTTGATCCAAGTTATTCTTCTGGTGTTTTCTTATTTATGATTCTTAAGTCCACGTTCTTCTCATTACTCTGATAAAATTTTGCATGTAAAGAGGTACATGCCTAGCATATAATTTCCACCATCATGCACAATTAGCTCTCCTTTACCCTCTTTCCTGAGTGTTCTACTGCCATAGTGCCCCACATTATTAGCAACCTATAGACATCAGATTTCTTTTGCTTTGATCATGTAAAACGTATCCCCACCAAGAACCCCCAAATAACCGACAATACTGCCTTATCAAAGTTCCACCTCCTCCCTCAGCCTTTCCCGATCATCAGTAGTTAAAAAAATAAAAAAATAAAAAAAAAATAAAAAATAAAAAATAAAAAATTCCATGCCAACCTAACAATAGCTTAACAAACAATTACATCCTCACATACCTCATCATTTTTTTCCTCAAGGCTCTTGAAATATTCTACCAACTTGGATAACCGAGTGCTTCGGGAATTCTTGTTGTTGCAACCACTAGCATTACCATGTCGTGTGTGACTTCGTGCACCACCCCTGCCCCAGACAAGCATTTCTGTATTCCAAACAAGGCCGGGAGATATTCCTCTGTTCTCTCTGCTTGCTTCTAAATCATTTTCTATGGATACACCCTCTGGATTCGAAGCAGATGAAGAAGGGTGAGAGGACCGAATTCCTGTTCGTCTTTTGCGCCTGCGCTGCCTAACTTCTGTGGAGCGCTCTTCAGTAGAAGATGAATCCTTACCCCCATTATCATCATTTTCTTCCTCAATGTCTTCAGATCCTTGAAACTCAGTGCCCCGGCCATTTCGCCGCCTTCTTGAAGGAATTGTCCTATGATTGCGTTGTGATCTTGGCATGAATGGAGTTGATTCTTTACCCATTGTGCGTCTCTTAACAAGTGCTTCTGATTGCCGTTGAAATATTTGGGCAATTGAAGCTTGGATCTGGCAAAGAAAACAAATCAAACAACACACCAAAAACAAGACAGAACGTGTGCTGAGTTCATACAATGCCCTATTCTCAAACAAGACTTTTGGAGTTCCAGTCTAATACCATTTTTTAAAACTAAATGTAAAAGTTAGAAAAGTCATGTACAAAGTAGGGCATTGGTGTCCATTTCAGAAGAATTAGAACTCCCTTAGAATTCAAATAATGGAATTCAAAGATCAAAGTCAGACGATTTCATCAAATTAAAGTTCAAATATCAAAGCAAAAGGTCAACATAGCAGCACCAAGCAAAATTCAGATATATATACTTTTGTCAATCATGATGGTCAAGTACTCAAACATTATCACTGCTATCTCTGATAACTTTTTTCTTCAAAAGTACATTATTAAACTTTAGCTAGGACATTAGGTTATTAAACAAGCAGGGATTCAAGTCCCACAACCTTGATTCCAAGCTCACATCTCCCTGGAAATCCCAAAACGCCAGTCCTCATTTGTTTATTTTGCACACTTCTCTTGATGTTATTATTTACTGCTAATAACATGGATAACACACATGAATGAAATCAACAGAAATGCACTCACCTGCTTGTTCCGTGTCCTTTCCTCCTCATGAAAAGCCAATTCCTGGGACCAAGTATTCAAGCCGTCTCAGAAGCATGGCAGATTTGAAGAAATACAAAAAATAATAATAATAATAATAATAATAATAATAGGAATAAGAAAAAGCAAATAACTTATACCTCCTCCTCATACTTGTCAATATCTGGATATAAAGCAGCAATCAGGGCATCATAATTAGGATCATCTCTCAAAGAACGGCGGCTTGCACAGTGTGTGCGGCAAGCAGGACACTCATTATTCCTGCAATATATTAGTAATCCAAGCAATAAAATTTGATTGGTAGACAATTATTTAAACTACTCTAAGCATTACCCTAATGAAGGTGTGATTACTGAATCAGGAGACCAGTAAGCAAGCAGAATAAAAGTAAAAGAATTATTGAAATTTTTGTCACATACCCAAGTCGCATTGATTTGTCAATGCATTCCCTGCAAAAACGGTGCAGACATTCCATCACAGTTCGTGTTTTCTTTATGATTCCTGCACATATATAATGCAAGATTAAGATTTTTATTTTTTTTTGGATCGAAAATGTTAACTATCTGACTATAACATGGCCAAGCAACCCAATATTCATTGAGAGGTGTTACAATTTTCAACCTAAACAAAATCCAGACAAAAGATGGTGAACAAAAATAATATTCTCATTTTAAGTTCTCAAGATCTCATATCATACATGTGATCTGACTTGGCATTTCAGAATTAGAGCCAACAACACTCATAATATTATACCAACAGCAAGCTGAGATTTTTTTCAATCACAAATGGCACAGGAAATGAAAGGAGACAAAATTTCTTTCCCAACAACAATGGTATTATGGAAGGAAATGAAGCTTGGGAAAAAGATCCATTGCAAAAGTAGTTTATCAAATGAAGGACATAATTTCTTTCTATTGAGTCACATATTCACCAATATTAGAGAACAGTTTGATATCAAATAATGGAGGATCTCTAATACAGACTAGACCTTATTCCAAACCATCTGCAGTCAGTTGAGAGAGTGTTCAGGAATTAAGCAATGACAGAACTATATCCCCAGTCAAATACTTGGTAATGAAAACTGTGTTTGGCTCATGGCCTGGGGAACAAACAAAGAAAATCAAAGTGCCTTTGAAAATTTCTGACTACAATAGGAAGCATGGTCCTCACCTAACAATTTAAGGTTTTGGGAAAGGTACTTCTTTGCACTTCTTCCTCATGCTACAGAGCAACAAGCAGCTTGAAGAGGAAGGAATAGAATGGTACATACATTATTCATCACAGGTGATTCTGATTCTCAGGAACTGCATTATATGAGATCAACAGGCAGCAAAAAAATTTTATTGTGACCTAAATCTGTATCTCTTGCATCACAAAAACCTAAAAACTACTTATCACATTGATACATATTCAAGAGTTGGAATTTCCCTGGATCAAAGAATATCAGTGCAAAATGATACCCTGACCTAAGGCTAGATTATGTCTTGAACCAATCAAGTCAAACATACATCTGGAAAGTAAAAACATCAACAACTCCTCAGAGAAAAGGAAAAGAGAATAAAATTCCAAAGCAAGAAGCACCTAGACATATTGGGCATTGTACATCTTTACGAATCTCAGGCAGCTCCACAAAGACATATCTACAAAAGAAAAAAAAGTTATTAGCCCTCTAGGCCTCCTCACTGATAAATATAAGCAGCATAATCAATTATTAGAATAAAGCAGAGAAATCAATTGCAAAAAAAAGCAATACGTTTTCCTAAGTTGCACCATTGTGTAAAGAAGAATTTAACTCTTTCAAAAGTTTTGGACCTTGTGGTAATACCCATTTGTGGCAAATATGATTTTATATGCCCATTAATTTCATTGACCATATGGATGTTTGTGTCTTCGACAAGAACGAAAGATTGTATCTAGGATTTTCACATAGAGTGAATAGCTGATAGCTTCAGATCACTGACTATTCATCCCAGATGTTCATTGCAGAGGACAAATCAGCAACCTTGATTGTGCTGGAAACTTCTCTAAAAGTCAGATGTTTATGGAGGATAAGCACCAAGCTGTTGCAAGTTTTCATATTCCTAAAAGAGTTACTAAAAACATTGCTAGCCCTTATCACTGCATGATGGTGTATTAAACTTCAAGTAGTTAGAACCCTTGTCTCCATCAACCTAAGTTTTTGAACCATACTGTAAGGCTGCAGATAAGCCATGCTGAACCAACTAGTTTGAAAAAGTTTATAAAGTAGCTTGAAAAGTTTAGGTTCTCAATCTAAGACACTGAATGAAGTAGTTTGAAAATATATGTCTACACCGAGCAGCACACTGTATAAACAACGGCACAAACATGTCAAATGCTCTAATATTGAGATTTCTGACATCCTCTGTTTTGCAATCTATCACATATAGTCTTACCTAAAAGTAATGTAGATAGGCATATACAGCATGGTAACAATTCAAAATTAATTCCCAAGACATGCATGATAGTTTCTGCAATTGTTTGCATGGTTAATCATTAATGAATTAGGATATGATTAAACACCTACAAAAAATTTATTCCAATTTGTAACTGAGGCCCAAAATGAAAAATTGCATGGAGATATTAATTATGGTTGAATTGTGGCATGAGGGCCGTTACAGGCAGTCACAATTCCAACTCATAATTAAATATAAGTTTCTAACTTGCTCTATAGTTCAGATAATAATTTCTGGTCGGTGTAAAGTTTAGGACTTTTAAGGTGATTAGTCTGTTGGAACTTATAATTGTAAATAATTCTAGGTGAGTCAACCCAGCATTCCATAATAAAGAGACTTCATTAGTCAAGTTCTTTGTAACCTTCACTCCAGCAGACTGTTCTTCAAATTCTCTTATTTTCTACAATTTGTTGCTCATTACAGCACATCATGGTACACATTTTGTGATTCTAGAATTAAGTTTCATTCCTCTAACAACCCAAAACAGAGATGCTTCCCAAAGACAAAAAGAAAAAATATATGCTGTACGAGAAGACTTTACACGCAACAAATGTACAAGTAAAAAGACACTAGTCGAGCAGCAACATTTAAAATTCAAACAAGTTAATGTGGAATTTTTGCTATACATCCGACATTTAGTTTCGTCAACAGATGCCAGAGGGAGTCAATCTGAAGAGAAACTGTGAAATGCATCAACCTCTTCGAGACTACCAAAATATTAAGACAATGCCAATAGAATCTAAAGACCTTTGAACTTGCCATTGCAATAAACAAGAACTCAAAGTCCCTCCTACTAGAAAAAAGCAATGGAAAATTAAAATCAAACCAACACTTCACCCAGAACACCAATCTCATGTACATATATATATAACTGCATGTACTATAAAGTGTGACAGCAAAAAAAAAAGAGTACCTGTAGTAAATTGTACAAATGAACGAGCAGGAAAAAGAAAAGACAAACAAGACAAGTGTGGGAATGAGAGAAAGAGAGAATACTCGGGTTTTTCATCTTCAGAACTGGAAGATAGACTTTCTTCAGAATCTGAGAAGAAAGAAAGACAAAGACCAACAATGGATTCAATCAATCGTGAACAGCGAAATCAATTTCTTCACTATACCCACAGCTAACCTTTATACGTACATAATATTATACACATACAGGAACGCCCACCATGTATGAATAGCAGAAGAAGAACAAGTAGTTACCTCGTTTCTCTTCTTCTTCCTCGTCTTCTTCATCTTCTTCTACACCTCCTCCTTCCTCTGGTTTCTGGGCAGCCTCCTCCTCCTCCTCCTCCTCCTCCTCTTCTTCTTCTTCTTCTTCATCTTCTTCTTCTTCTTCTTCTTCTTCATCTAGCTCGAGTTGCAGTTGTTGGTGGTCATCCAAAGGAGATGGGTCAAGGCGAGGTTGCTTGGGATATTGTTGGCCGTTTTGATGAGGAGAAAAGGCATCTTCTTGCTGCTCATCGTTGTTCGGATTGTCTGATAAAGAGCGCTTCTGTGCAGGCATTGATGCCTTTCTTTTAAGATATCGTCAAATGGGTTACCGTTTGGTTTACTTTCTGTCTCCGTAAGCTCTTTTGTTTGGATGCAAAGTGAGAAACTGTTTGTATGAGGTAGGGAGAGAAACCGAGAGGCGAAGAATGAGAGAAAGGGAGAAACGCAGAGGAAAGAAGAAGAAGAACGAGAAGAATAGATGGGAGAGATTTGGCTTTTTTTATCGTGTATATATATATATACATATATTTCTTTTTTAATTTTTCCTATTTTCTTTATAATAATTATATAGTTTTAATTTAATTGCTCACTCTCTCACTAGGAGAGATCAGAATCGCATGTTACGGCGACCAAAAGCAGCACATGGTGGCTCGGTGGTCAGCCTCCAATCTCAAATTTTTTTTTCTAAGATTAATCAAATTATAAAGAGATTATAATTAATTTTATTTATTATATAATTATTTTTCAAAAAAATTTTGGCGTTTATATCATTAGGTCAAAAATACAATAATATTACACTATTAGTTTTTTAATATAAAAATATAATACTTCTACATATTTATACGAAAACAAACTCGAAATAATTAAATTAAATAAATGTAACAACAAAACATTAAAATAAACTAAAATTTAATATTTTTAACCATAAATTGTGCTAATTATAAGTAATATCAAATCCTTTTCAGATAAATTTAATTATTTTAAAGCAATTAATAACTCATGAAATTTTATAAATTTAGAGTCGAAATATCATTTTATGTCATCAACACTTAATGCAAATTAAAAAATTTATGGAATTTAAAAAAAATTAATGGAAGATAATTAAATGATTTTAATTAGAATTAGAATGATTTGGAGTAACATCATTAAATGGGAAACAATTTTTAATAAAATCTTAAAGGTGGAAAAGACATGTGCTAATAAAATAAAAATTGCTATCCAAAGAGTGATAATGATGCTTCCTTATAATTTTCCTTTTAAAAGGAAATATCACATAGCTTTCCAGCGTTGATTACAAAGCAATGATTAGCGTTTAAAGTTGCAAGGAACCCAATTAGTAAATGGGCTAAGCCCATTGGGCTAAACCATTTGGGTTGCTGGTCCAATTTTATTATTAAGCATTGAAGTCCAAAATTTAGATACTACATTGCTAAAGATAAATAAAACTTGTAGATTGTAAAATAAAATAATCTGAATGGAGGATTCATTGGACAACCAGCACTCCATCTTTGGCAAACTCCCGTAATCTTTCATACACCATTTCACGTTCTCCTTCATCCCATGACTGCCTCTTCAGAATATCTGGTTTTACTTCTTGCGTGATGACCAACCGTCCAAGAGCGGAAGCATTTTTCAACAAGTAGGCGGCGGACTCCATCTGGTTTGGGGAGCTATAAAATCCACCAATTTCAACTTCCATCAAATGTTTGGGACCAGGCTTGATCTTTCCTTCATCAACATCCTCTGAACAACAGTTGGGCAGTTTTTGCAGTGGGAAAAGGCAGCCAGCAAATGTAAGACTCTCATAACCCAAAAAAGTTTTATTTCTAGCTCTGGCCCCATGACACAAACAAATTTGAAAACTTTCTGAAGATGTTTATATGATTAAAAGCGAAAGTTGAACAGATGAGTTAGATATTCAAGTTAAACGAAGGATTTAATGGAGCATGGCATTCTAATGCATCACCAAATCATAGATTTTTATCCAGGATTTCTATTATTTAATGATGTATGTGTATCATATAGAAAGTTAGATCTTTTCACTATTAATACAACTCCAGAGTTTCCTCGTATGTTCTTTTCCAAGGGGATATGTAGAAGTCTGTTACCAAAGTTGTACCCATGTCCTTACATCACTGTCTAGAACCTGAACCAACAATTCAAATGATAAATTTCTTTTACCCAGATCTATTGTTAACTCATACATGCACTTCCTCGGAGGCATATGTGTGCAGATTTATGACACATGTTCTTATACTAATGCAACAGCCATTTTAGTTCTTTCATGGCCATGAACAGTATATCTATTTTAACCAACTTTCACTAAGGATTTCAGCAATTAATTCAGAAACAATGTATTTACTGAGCTATAACTTTATCAGGCAAGAAATTTAGTTGTTAGTGGTATCAAATTTAACATTTCATGAAAATAGGGCAGAAGGGAGAGGAGGCTTGGATCCTAAACAATGTAAGAAAAATTTAAATGACAAGTATGGCATAATAGATTTTAATCAAAAAAGCTGAACTTGCAAAGAGTCTGAAAAAATAAACCAACTGAAGGACAATTTTAGTCACTCACCACCACCTCAAAAGTACAAAGACAGGGAAAGGCAACAAGGATAGAAATCATCTTCAAGGCACTAAATTTTCGATGTCGCCTGAAAATCAGTCCCAATTCTGTAACATGGCTGAAGAAGGATGGAGTTTCAGGTATCCATTCTACCAGCACGGATAAGAGTAAATTGCTACTAATAAGCCTTTTGATGAAGATTAGAAAATTAAGAAAAGCCGGGAGGTTTGGTTTTCCTCCTCTGCATTCACATAACCAGTTGTACGGGGAGCGAGATACTAACATCCTAAGCTTAGGAAGATGCCGCGGAAGATGAGTGAAAGTATATTCGAATGTCCATCTATTTCCAGAGGACCAAAGTTCCATCAAGTTAGGAGCTCCTCTCAAATCAAATATGATATGATGACGAGTGCTAGGGCAAGCAAAGTGCTCGAGCAAATAAATTATTTTCAGTCCAGTACAATTGATAACTGCAAATTTCTCCAGAAGAGGTAATGCACCAAGGCATAATTTCATAGGAAGGTTCCAGATGTTAAATTTCAAAACTTTAAGATTCACCAAACAAGCAAGCAACCCATTCAAGTTGAAGATGGACGACAACTGAAAAAAGTTGAGGGTCTCCAAGGAACTAAATTGGTAGGTGAAATTTGTTAACATGATGCAAGTATGCAACCGAAGTTCCTTCAATTATTACTGACACCTTCAGAAAGCTCTTCGTTAAAAATATAATTCAACCCAATTGATTCAACATTTTGACCCTTGGTATGATTAGAACAATATTTGCTCCAATACAAGTTAAACCACCACTTTTGAGTTCTCTTGCTAACAGCAAACCTAATCCATCTATCAATATCACTAGAACATTCAAAAGCAAGACAGTAGCAGACATTAACACATGAAATAAATAGGTTAGGATCGAGATTAAATGAATTCGTATCGTAAACAAGTCATCCACTTATGGCACAAATATAAAAGAGTAAACATGACTCACTTAACCTATTTATGTTATTAAGCAATTTACATATATCGTGTTAATATTAGATGATTGTCTGCTTAATATTCATGTTTTTGTATTGATCCTAATTGTGTTGAGTATTAAGCGAATCTAACTTGAACCCGACACGTCGACCCGTTTTGACATCAACCGATACACTAACCCGTTTTGACACCCTTGTAGCAAACTAGCTATTTATTGGTTGATAATAACCTTTTAGCATCGTTAAAAGTAAGATTCACGATATGTGAAAGATAAAAAAAAGCTTTAATTTATTATAAACTTGAGTTGAATCAAAATTAATATTCTCTATCTAAAATTGCAATTTCCTAGGATTTGCAAGCAAGTTCAGAAATGTATAAATTGTCGAGAAACGGTAGAGATTGAATTGAGTTGTGATATGGGTATCTAGAGATGGGGAGTGTAGAAAGAATGTGGTGGGTAACGGCAGCGGCGGTGGAAAGAAGGGGTTCGGTGGCAGTTCAAACCTTATCAGCATAAATTAGGTTGAGCAAATCACATTTGGAACTATAATGATGTAAAAAGACCCCGCAATCTATGATGCACGGAAACTCCTGGCTAACCTACAGACTTTCATAAATCTAGCACCAGAACTAGCAATCTTGTCATCCCGAAATGGATGCCCGTAAGGCATTAGCATGTACTAAACCTACACAGAGAAATCTTCAATAATTATATACTACGAAACAAGGCTCTCGCTGTTACTACTGCTATGACTACATTCTAGGATGACAGAAGAGAGGGAGCAAGCTTAAGAGCAATTGGTTTATCTGATCTGGAAATGCTTGAGAGTAGCATTGTCTTGGATGGTTATCCTAATTCTTTCCCTGTCATCGACCTGTCCACACACCATATTCTTCAACTGGGTGCTTGTTCCTTTGTGGCTTGAATTTTCTGTATGTGTCTTTCTCCGCCGCTCATTGTGTCCAGCCAAACGCCTCCGACAACTCCGTTTGGTTTCATCAAATTCTGAAAGCTCGTGGAATCTGCATCACAAAATTCCCTATCAGACTGTAATAGTCAGTTCAGAAACTTGGAATGTCTGTGCATACGTGAGTTTGTGACGATGTGAAATAAGGACACAGAGGAAACGTATCTAATGAATGACATAAAATTAGTGCCAACCACTGTAACTAACAGCTGATTGCATCTTTACAGATTAAAAAATTTCAAATAGATCATAGAGCAAATGCAATAAATTCCACATCATAATATGCCAGATAAAACAAGATCGATGGAACGGATCTGAAATTCCGAATACAACCACAACCAGACGCTGTAGATCACGAAGAATTCATGTTGATCTATCCATCATGATTAATCTAAAACATACCATTTCCGAATTGAATGATTACTCGACAACCTTAAAATAGGCTGGAAAGAAAATATCAGGAACAAACGGTCTACTGCAAGCAAACTGTTCTGTAATAACTTTCAAGATTTGTTCAACTGTTGTGCATCCTACCAATGCCTCATTTCATCCAACACGTCACCAACCATTAATTGGAAGATGTAAAGATAGCATCTTTTAGAACTTGTAGGTTCAAAATTCCAAAATTTTAGCATCAACCAAACATAAGAGAAATTTCATATTGCTAAGTTTCATCTATTTTCTTCTTGGCGAAAACAGACTACCAGGGAAAATGAACAAATGGAAAGTAGTCCAACTTTGAGAGTATATAGTTATTGAATTTACCTGAGGAAAAACATGTAGTAACAAAAATGGAAGAAGAAGAAGAAGAAGAAGAAGAAGAAAGAAAGGAAAAGACACTATCTTTCAGGATATATAATAGAATTAGAACACAGCAACAAACATGAAATCCCAACTGGTTGGAAATAAACCTTAAGAAGGTTATTTTCCTTCTTTTTCTTTTCTTTTTCTAATCTAAGAAACACTCAAACAGTTTAATTAAGTCAAATTTTCAAATCTTACTGGTAAAGAAAGTTGAAACAAAAACTTGAAATTGTTAAATTATTTAATACCATAATATTAAGCTAAATCTTAAACAACAAAGACCATAATTAAGGCATAAAGACTCAAAATTTCACTCATATTTGCTAATAACAGAAAAGAAAATAGAAAAGAAAGGTCATTTCTAAATCTAACCTGCTACATTGCTGGCAAAAACGTTGCCTAATCCCGTCAACAGGCACAATCTGAGCCTTTGAATGGTACTCACAAACCTTATGCCTCTTATGATATGGCTTTGCATTGGTTAGATCAGCCGTACACTTGTCAGCTTGACAACACCTCATCCCCCCACTCACACCACCACCACCACCGAACCCTTTCTTTCCACCACCAGCCACCACTTTCTTTTTCTTGTTACTCTCAATACAATCATCTACACTCCCCATCTCTAGTGATCCATCATCATCTGATGATTCACCAACAGACTCAGCTAATTCTTTCTTCACCAGCCTTCCCATAATCCTTTGCTTGCCTTTTCCATCCATTAATTACTTATGGGAAGCAAGAAAGTCACCAAATTGAGAAACAAAAGCGAAATGTATTTTGTTCAAACGGTGAGAAGGTCTAAGGAGTGTAACCAAAGAACACGAAAAATAATAGAGAGAGATATTAGAGGTAATGAGTGAGGACCACACAAGCTCTATTCTTTCTTTTCTTTTACTGATTGATTTATTTGTTAATTGAATAATTTATTTACCTGAGGTTCTGGTTTTTGTTCGTTTCACGTAAAGAATGTTTAAGACAAAACAAAAAGAGAAAGAAAGAAATTTCTTTCACTTTCCCCTCTTAGAAAAAAGAGAGCGGAGGCGGTGAATGCTGTAGGTCTGGTCTTGCGCTTAGTCTCGTGAGTGGTGGGCCTGGCTGCTCCAACAATGGCCATTGAAAGGGAAGATACAGGTAAAGTGAAGTGAAGTGAAGTGTGTTAGGTCTTTGTGTACCGTTCTTTTTCCCTTAGAATGGGACAATTCTTTCTGTACAAGACTAACAAAAGTGGTAACTTTTGAGTCGTGACTTCTTTATCCCTAATAATACATCATTTGCACACAAATTAAAAAAATTATATAATTAAAAATAAGATTAAAAAAATTTTATTTAATTTTCATTGAATGAAACTAACTATAAAATAAAAATTCATTTATTTAAAATTAAACTATGAAAAATTATTGCCTAGTCCTTGAAATTTGACTAAATTAATCAACTCGTCCTTACTATTTGATAAAATTATTTGAAAGTCCCTTAGATTTGTTTCCGTTTGTCTATTTGATCTCTCCATCTATTTTTTGGGCTTTTTCCATTAAAATACTTCAAGAATAAGAGAGGAGAGAGATACAATAGGGGTACCATTGTTTTTTTAATGAAATTTAGCAGAAAACGAAGCATTTTTAATAGAAGGACTAAATAGGCATAGGAAAGTAAACCTGTGGGACTCTTGTATAATTTTATCAAATAGCGAGGACTAATTAATTAATTAGACTAATTAATTAATTAGACTAAATATCAGGGACTAAATAATAAATTTCTCCCATTAAACTAACTGAGAAGTCAATCGTGCTTGTATGACAATTGTTAGGTCGTTCGGATAATAAATCTTTGTTTCTCCGCATGAAACGACAGGAACTCATGACAAGCGAGGAGTCGTTTTATTTGGGAACACGTATTAGCGGGACGCTTTTGCAAAATAAAGAAGTTTCGAACTTTTGAAACTCAAAAATTTCCCGCTTCATTTTCTCTTTTTCTCTCTCTTTCAGTGCTACTTACCGGTCATAATTTCAAATTCGCGACCCGCAAAGGCCATACGACCGTCATGTTAACAGAATCCGGCAACGTCTCCTCTGCTCATGACCCTCTCTTCCCGTGGCTAGTGTAATTGCTGATCTCTGTCTGCTTTATTTATTTATTTCATTTTGGTAGTGGTTTCAGTTTTGATGAAATTGGTGGTGATTACAGGTCAATCAAGAATGCACTTGATAACAAAGCTTTCGGTGATTTAAACAAGCGTGTAATTGATTGTGTTAAGACTTTCAAGCACAATACCCAGTACCAGAACGATCCCAGATTTCTCAAGATTTGGCTCCTTTATGTAAATTTTACTCTTAACTCTGAGCTACTTTGCTAGCTCTGGTTTCTTTTTTCATTTGTTTTGTCGCTATAATCTTTGCTTTACTCGTATTTGTAGCTTTGGTGGGATTTATTTTTTTATTCATTTGTTCTGTTTCGGGGTTTCAGTTATTTGATTGGTTAATCAGGTTTCTCTGCTTGATTGTAGAGTAGGTAATATTAATTTTCTTAATATTTAATACTTTCAATTGGTTGTGTAGATTTTGCAATTGTAATGGGTTAGTTTAGGTTTTCTTTTACTTTCTGTGAAGTTGGATTGTTTGAAGGGTTAATTCATTTTTGTTGGGTTCTGTAGTTAGAAGGTATTGATGATTCAGAAATTGTTTTCAAAGAAATGGAGGAGAACATGATATGTATTGATCAATCTTTGCTTTATGAACTGTGTGCCATTCTCCTTGAAGTCAAAGAGAATTGGCAGCGAGCACATATGGTTTACCAGATTGGCATTTTAAGGTGTCTCCCTCTAGTTTGCCTTTGTCCTTTTCAATGGATTTTTGCTTGCTTCTCTCTCTTTAAAATAGAATTAAATTTCATGGTTATTATATTGGCGCAACAGGAAAGCCAAACCCATTGAAAGATTGAAGGGAGCACATGCTTTATTTCTTGATAGAATGTCTCACAAGGTCAATGGTTGGTCGGTTAAACAGGTATGCATACCAGTGACAGAAACAATACATGCTTTATTTCTTGACAGAATATCTCGCAGGGTCATTGTTTGGTCGGTTAAACCGGTATGCAAACCAGTGACAGAAACAATCTGTAAAGTTTGAATTTTTTTTTCTCTGGGTTTTCTCTGTTGTATGTGGAATAGATTTAACTATCTGAATGCCATTGATTTTGCAAAATGCTACCATGTTCAAGTCATAATATTTTGTGCAGAGTTTGTTTGTTTTGCACAAGCATGTGCATGCAGAAACATATATCATTCTTGTTCGTGTAAACCTCAAGTTAGTGAAAAGTCATTTCCCCCCTTCTCCTTTCTTTCTTTTCCTTGCTATTATTTTTAGGTATCACACATCTATGAATGCTTCTATTTCCCCATAATCCTTTCCTTGTCACCACATAGTTTAACATTCGCTATAAGTGATGGGAATTTCTTCTTTTAATGAATGTCTTAATGTTGAAAGTGTGTTTTCCAAATTGTCTAATATGATAGCAAGCTTTTCCCATAGAAATTATAACATCAATATAAATCAACCAACTTTGATTTCACTTCATATTCGTTTCTCTATCCTTTCGAAATGTATGATTAGGTTGAAGCACTGGTTTTTTCAAATGAGTATTTGTATCCCTATCTTTGCAGATAGATGGTGTTGAATCCATTGCACTTGGGAGAAAATACATTAATCCATGGTCCACCACCACCAAAGAAGAGATATGGAAGAAGATAAACGCTCAAATCATGAGATATGATGTAAAAAAATTGAGCTATCATTACTTTCATGACTTTTCATCAGTCCACCTGATCAGTAGTCAATGTGAAATGAGTTTGCTTTGCCCTTGTTTTAGGGATACCATTCAAGTAACAAAGCATACTCTGGGAAAGTGGATTTGTCTTCTCTAGGAAAAGCATCAAGAAATAAGATTGTTAAGATAGGTGATTCTCATATTTATATCTGCATGAATATCCTAAGCTGCTCTTATTATTTAGTCTTAATTGAAATATTTCACCTTTGGCAATAATATTAAATTCTTGATTACTGTTTTTCTTTAATTAGATGTGAGTAAAGCTTAACTATTAAAATATGTTGAAGAATCAGTGTGAAGAAAATGCGTGAATGATATTTGATCTGATTTTGAAGTCAAATAAACCAATAATAGGACATAACCAATAACAGGACAAAGTCCCCGAAGAGTTAAAATTTGGTAAAAATTTCTATCTTCTATTTTCTTCTTCGAGCTTTGTTTTAATATTAGCTACGAGTTTTAAACATCAAATGCAACATTGCATTGCTTGTAAATGCCATACACTGATAGGAAATGAAAAATTTTTTGAGAAAAGTTGTTTGCTTTTTGCTTTAAAGTGGTTAGTATCTTACTCTACTACTCTTACCGGATTTGTTCCACAGAGAATTTAATTGATGGAAGATAAACGACCTTTTACATCATATCTGTAAGAATTGACATTTTGAAGTGTTTATTGAAGTACGTTTTTGGGCAGTAAGAATTATGTACATGTGTAAAAGCAATCTAGAGATTCCGATGTAGGCATGGACCCAATACTCGGAATGTATAGCTTGTTAGTCTTTCTTCTCAGTAAAAGAACTCTCATTTTCTGAAGCGTCATTTCAATTATGTTTAAGAGACACCTGAGAGATTCAAATTTTCATTATTATTTATACCTGTATTGTGATATTTAAAGGTGGAAAGCAGTACCAAATCAAGGGTTGTGCTGGTCAGGGTGGTTTTGCCAAAGTATTTAAAGCATATGTCAATAGTAATCCTGATGACGTTGTTGCATTAAAGGTAGTTATTCTCCTCTCCTTGATGAGGATTGTTTGTTTGAATTTTGGTTTGTATAATGATATCCTAAATCTTGCAGATACAAAAGCCTCCTTTTCCCTGGGAATTTTACATTTATCGTCAACTTGATCAACGGATCTCAAACAAGCAAGTATGTATCCTTGAGTTTTGAATTACATTTCAGCATCTGTCGGTTTAAAGAAGGTTACAGTTAATGATATTGGACTCTATCAGAGGTCAAGCTTTGGTTTTGCTCATGGAATGCATGTCTATTCCGACTACAGCATACTTGTCTGTGACTATCTATCCCATGGAACGCTCCATGTAGGTTTGCTTGAATTTATATCTTCCTTTCCTTATCAGGCACGTCATATTGAATACAATTGCTTGCATGTAATTATGTGTAGGATGTCATCAATTCTTATGTTGTCATTGGGAAGTCCATGGAGGAGGTTTTATGCATTTATTACACTGTAGAGATGCTCTACATGCTGGAAACTTTACATGACGTTGGCATAATTCATGGTGATTTCAAGCCCGATAATCTTCTTGTTCGATATTCCAGGTAAATTTTGTTTCCTACATGGTCTTTGACAATTCAAACTGTATTTGATTCTAGACATTATTGTAATTCAGGAAAACTGGACTGTTGCATCTAAATCAATTGCGTCGTAGGATATAGAGGTGATTTGGCTGTTTACCAAACTGTTGGATTAGTAGAAATATACCTTAGAAATGATGTTATGCAAAAATTTAAGTGGTACAGATGACTTATGAAGTTCCAAAGACCCTTGCCATTTTAAAGTGATACAATGCATCTACCACTTTCACAAATGGTGTGGAAGTACATGTCCTTTTTGAAATTATGACATTAATAACCTGGCTTTTGGCAGGGATGACCTTACTGAAGATGGGTTTTTGGACCGAAGTGGCCCTAGGGTTGATCAGGTACATTTTGGCTCTTACAGATTAATTTTGCTCAAATTGTTCAAAAACTTGCTCAGAATTTTCTTGCGTAGGGCCTGTGCCTTGTCGATTGGGGAAAGGGAATAGACTTGCGTCTCTTTCCTCAAGATGTAGAATTTGAGGGAGATTGCCGCACTTCTGGCTTTCGCTGTATTGAAATGCAAGAACATAAGCAGTGGAGATTTCAGGCCAGTATCCAGTTAAAGCATTTACACTGAAGCTGCTATTTATATTAGACTGGCACTTCATAAAATTCTTTGTTTTTCAATCAGGTGGACACATACGGCCTCTGTGTCATCGTCCATTTGATGCTGCATAATTCTTATTTGGAGATTGAAAAGAAAGCAACACCGGATGGCAGCTGCGTTTATCTACCAAAAGCACCCCTTAAACGGTACATTTCTTAGTTATGCTATATTCTTTGTAGTTTATGCATCAGAAATGCCAATCTTTAACTTCCCTATATTTTAATGAATCAATTCAAGAAACTAAGTGTCATTAAACAAGAAATTTTTCTTTTCTTTTCTTTTCCTTTCCAGATTATTTGTCTTACGTTTCTTTTCCTTTTCTGACTTCCAAGTGTCATTAAACGGTAAAATTGTCTTCAGATATTGGAATGTCGATCTATGGAAAGAACTCTTCACAAAGCTGCTCAACAGCAGCACAAACAATGATGAGAAGTTATTACATAACTTGAGGAAACAGTTCCAGAATTACTTGTTCTCTAATCGTCAACTGTTCAAGAAACTAAAAGACTTACTGGCAAAGCAAAGACTTTCCTTGTGTTCTGCTTAGCATATGTTTCTTCAGAATTTTATAACCAACTTCTATTGTTAAATGCGCATAGAGTTCATCCCAACAGATATCAGAAGGTAAAAGTTCTTGTTTTGAAGTACATATACATTCTTGAACCTTGTTTTCAACTTTTTGGTTGATTGTTCTATCATTTTAGTGAAGAAGATGACCTTGACACTAGGGCAATTGCAATCGTCAAGAATGCTATCTTCAAAAATAAATTGGTGTCTGCTTGCTTATTAGTTAAAGGGATGATATTTGCAGACATGTAAAGAAGTGTTGTAAACTTGTAATGTAATTGTCCAAATATTTCTTGTATTTGTAAATGTGGCTCTCCTCAAGCAAACAAACATTGTATATGAAACTACATCAATTTTTTTTTTTTTCTCTTTTTTGAATTACGTTGTTTTCCTCTAGTTCATAATGTTTACACTAGTCGCAGATTTCATTGCGAGACAAGTGTTTTTTTTTTTTTTTAATATTTACTGTGAGATTTAATAGATTTAAATAAAGCTGTGAATTATATAAAATGTAGTTATTTTTTAAATCTATTAAATTAGTAAAAATTCTTGTGATCGAGAGAATTTTAACCTAAAATTTTATTAGATTATATTTAATTGACAAAGACTTTAATTTATATTTACTTGTTTCATGGTTTAATACAGTGGTACAATAATCTATTAATTTAAATATTTATTGTTCAGAAAATAAATTTAAAATAACCATTAAATTTTAGGATGCGATGAGGTAAATTTTACCTGTAAAATCAAGATTTTGAAACGTAGTGGGTTCCCTATTAGTAGGACTCTAAGCCTAATAGGATTCTCGTAGACCTAATAATAGTGTAACTCTGTTAGCCTAATATGATTTTGCATTTTTCTCCGTCTACGTCTCTCAAGTTTTCTTCTTAATACGAAGATAGTCCTCTTGTAATTATGATGTCGTCGAAAATTGATACAGCTTCATCTGAAAATAAGGTACGTAATGCAATTGAATTAATGTTATCTTTTCTTGACACTCATTTCAGTTTGTATATTCTTTGATAATTATAACTCTGCTGCAGGAAGAAATCAGAGATCGAATCAGCGAATTGCCTGATGACATTCTTGAAATAGTGCAAAAACATTTGAAAACAAAAGATGCCGTTGCAACAAGTTTATTATCTCGTAGATGGAAACCAGTATGCCTCTCTGCTTCCATTCTCACTTTTGATATATCTAACATGTTCGAGTTCTGTAAAACTATTCGACTCCCTTGTAATAGCTACAAGGAGAGATTTGTTAGAGCAGTTAATCAGTTCTTACAATCTTATAAGGGCATCCAATTACGCATGTTCGCTGTTCGTTGCTGTCTTAGGTGTACTTACACGGATGAAATTGATCAGTGGGTGGAATTTGCCCTTGTGAAGGGCGTTAATCGTTTAGCTCTTGTCTTCAATTGTAACAAAAGCTGTTGTAACCAAATTCCTATAATCAGCTATGATGATGAACAGATTGAAGGCAAGTATGTCCTGCGAACTGAGATTTTCCAAGGTAAAACAATCGATTTAGAGCGGCTGAAGTTGAATGGTTGCATTTTGGGACCAAATTTCACTCACCAGTTCAGCTGCTTAGAGGATTTGTCCTTGTCCTATTCCCCTTTATCTTCATATGACCTGCATAGTTTGTTTTCCTGTATGGTGAAACTCCAAGTTTTGAAATTTAAAGGATGTGACCTTCCTGAAAAATTATGTCTTGGCTCTTTACCTCTACTGAGGCATTTCACAGTTCGTCTCTGTACTGGACTAGAGGAAATTAAGCTATCAAACGTGAAGCTCCAATACTTTGAATGTCTTCGTCTTGATCTGATAGTTGTTAAATGTAATTTAAGTGGAGCTCCTAACTTGACAAAATTAAAGTACACTGCGTGTGGAACAAAATTCCAATATGTATTCACTAAACTTCCACAAGATTATCCTCTGCTTCAGGAACTTCATCTTTCTACCAGCATCGATTGGGTATGTGAATAAAATAAAATATCTTTTGCCTTTTAATTTTGGCTTCTCGACAACAATTGAGTTGGTTTTGGTCTGCAGGTCGAGTGGACACCCAAAAGCATAGCAACCTTCAGCCAGGTTAGGAAGCTGACACTAGATTTTGCAGGGCTCGTAAATTTTGGCGTCTCGAAGATTATTTCTATCCTTAGAGCATTTCCCAATCTTTGTGTTTTTCATCAATGGGTATGTTACTTCGTAGAGATTATGACTAGTTACTTATATAATTCATATAGTGTAATACATGATAACTTAGCCTGCGATTTGTGATTGCAGACATTATGTGAACATGACGTTGAAGACGACAAGCTTGATCCTAGTGAATATGTCCCTCAATATCTGTCAGAAGTTGAAATTGGTGGATTTGTAAGCACCCCAGTCCAGATGGCTCTTGCTATCCATTTGCTGAAGAATGCTAGAGCTTTGAAGCGGTTGGCAATCAAGCTAGCAATAAAAATTTCATCTGCAAAGTGTGGCTTATGGGAAGAAGAACAACGTCAAATGGTTTATCAACGGCTACAAGAATTTGATAAAAATGGAGTACTAGTTGTTCATGGAGGATATGTTGATTGAAATTCCAACATTTTCTTCTTCTTTTGATTTTTATTTCTTGATGTTAATTTTATCCTACAAAGTTTATAATTGGGATGCCTAATACCAATATTAAAATAAATAATTTATATTTCATATCTTCTCTAAAGTTATTAGTATTATTTTTATTAGAAGAAAATGTAACAATGAAATGATTAAGTAAATGTAAGGTGCATTTGGGCCGACAAAAACTGAAGTCAGGCCCAAAGTCTAAGTATCTGTCACTCGGTCAGTGTTTGTCCAACGAGTCGTTCAGCTGAATCCGAATTTCCACTGCGTTACAGTATTACAGATGGAGGATAAATTAGTCATTTGAGAATATGCAAACCCTAGGCGATCATACTCATATAACTAGAGATTGTCTCCGTCATTTTTTACTTAAAATCAGGAGGTCGCAAGTTTAACTGGCGTTCTCTTAACGTTCGGCGACCTCTCAGGTAACGGATCTATTTCTCTCTATATATAGGGATCCATTGTCCTTTTACCTCGTTGGCTTGTCGTTATATATGTGTAGATGATTATCATTTCGTGTTTGGCTGCCGAGAAAAAATGAGCACAAATTTTCAAAAAATGTTAGGATTAATTTTGCTTTGACTTTTGAAATTTGAAATATGAAATATAATTTGCAATCTTAAAAGGCTGTTAGTGTGGATCTTTGCATAATGGACATACATGAATCGCCTGCTATTTGGCCTTTAAGATGGTGTTGCCTGTTCTTTTATATATTTATACATAATTTATTTAAATTGAAAAAGTCAATTTCTGTTGCTCAAAAATCAGGGAGAACTATTAAAAAACTTATGTTGAGCTAATAATGTCTGGACTTGAATATTGGTGGGCTTGTTCATTTCCGTCAAATTCTGTTTTGAGTGATTTGTTTCTTTGCTGGATTATTGGGGTTCAAGAGAAGGAATTGGAATGTTGATGCTTGCATTGTTATGACTTAAATTTCTGAAATGGTTTTTACCCAATTGAATTGCCATGGTGGATTTTCAACTGAAGTTTGTTGCACCAGGAAAAGTGTGTTATGTTCTTGTTGCAGTCAAAAGACTCGTCAACAAATTTCCTTGGACTCTTCAAGAAATGGTATCATACTATCATGTGATGGTGAATTTCATTAAATTTCATTGTATTAGAACTAAATCACTGAGTGAGTTTTCTTGCTCTGTTTTGTTCCCGGTGGTAGTCCCAGCTATCAGACGTTTCTTTGTAAGATTTAAATGAAGAAGGTTTTGTACTCAGAGAACTAGATACAAGTTTATGTAATTGCTTGGTGAAACACATATGAAGGTTGTTGACTATTTAATTATCACAGCTTTATATGTTCTAAATAATATGCAAATTTAGATTATTTGGATGTGCATTTCTTGTGTTGAAAACCTCAGAGTGTTGATTCTTATTTTGTATTTTCATTCTTAGTGGATTTTCTGCTCAGCAAATGACAACTTAGTCAAGTTCGTTACATGATGGACAAGTTTTTCCGTGGTAGACTGATCGTGCTATTTAGTGGATTAATGGCTCTTTTTTCGTTTTGCATGTTTCTTTCCTACATATGTATTGATGAATCTTTTCATTTGTCATAAATTTAAAGCAGTTTCTTTGAATTCAATTTATGTAATTTTTCCTATATAACTTGCACTTTTCCTTTTAGGTCACCATCTTGAATTGCAAACATGGCAGATGGATCATGGCATCCATCAGTGTTTCAGAAGATAAGTGGGCAGTCCTCCCTCATTTCTAAACTATCACCTAACTTGCAGACCCATAATTACAGCGTGACTGGAGCTTGTGGAAATGGTGTCCATAACCATTTGCATCCTGTACATCAGGGCACTGGTATGGCACTTATGTCGCCACTCTCGCCTGTATTTGTACAGGCACCTTCTGAGAAAGGTGCTGGTGCCTTTATGGTTGATTTCCTTATGGGAGGAGTCTCAGCAGCAGTCTCCAAGACTGCTGCTGCTCCAATTGAGCGAGTTAAACTCTTGATTCAAAATCAGGATGAGATGATCAAGGCTGGTCGGCTATCTGAACCATACAAGGGAATCTCTGACTGCTTTGCCAGAACAATCAAAGATGAGGGTGTACTTGCTCTTTGGAGAGGCAACACTGCCAATGTTATCAGATATTTCCCCACTCAGGTCATTTCCCTTTTATTGATTAACTTTTGTGCTTTCTACATTTCTTGTTTTTCTGCCTTCATTGTTTCTTTTTTTCTGGTCCAAATAAAATGGTCGTGCCCTCTAGTGGTCATTGAAGTCCTTTTGGCTTCTTAGTTATTACCATTCTTTCCCTTTTGCTTGGAAAGAAAGTGAGGGTAAATTCTATTCAATTCCCTCTCTCTCTCTCTCTCTCTCTCTCTTTTTTTTTTCTTTTTTAACTTTACTTCCTGCCTGGCTACTTATTCTTTTGCATATGTGCTTGCTCGCTTTTCTGTGTCAGGCTCTGAACTTTGCTTTTAAAGATTACTTCAAGAGGTTGTTCAATTTTAAGAAGGACAAAGATGGCTACTGGAAGTGGTTTGCTGGGAATTTGGCATCTGGTGGAGCAGCTGGTGCTTCATCTCTTCTATTTGTTTACTCCTTGGATTATGCTCGGACCCGTTTGGCCAATGATGCAAAGGCAGCTAAAAAGGGTGGTGAGAGGCAGTTTAATGGTTTGGTTGATGTTTACAGGAAAACCATAAAATCTGATGGTATTGCTGGTCTTTATCGTGGTTTCAACATATCTTGTGTTGGAATTATTGTGTACCGAGGTCTCTACTTTGGAATGTATGATTCTCTTAAACCTGTTGTTCTGGTTGGTAATTTACAGGTATGATTTATGCTGATGCGACCTGTTCCTACTTTCCCTCCTTTCCTTTCTCCCAAAGCTTCTGTTTCTTATAATGTTGTTTGGAAATATTGAGAATCTGTTGTGTTGAAATACTGTTGGCTTTTACAGGATAGTTTCTTTGCTAGTTTCTTACTGGGATGGGGAATCACTATTGGTGCTGGATTGGCCTCTTACCCAATTGATACAGTCCGTAGAAGGATGATGATGACCTCAGGAGAAGCTGTGAAGTACAAGAGCTCTTTGGATGCATTTTCACAGATCATCAAGAATGAAGGGACTAAATCCCTCTTTAAGGGAGCTGGTGCAAACATCCTTCGTGCTGTAGCAGGTGCTGGTGTGCTTGCCGGTTATGACAAACTTCAGCTTATTGTCTTTGGCAAGAAATACGGATCTGGCGGGGGCGGCTAATGTGTTTGGAATTGGTTCTTCGGTTTACTCTCTTTGGAATGACAGATGATGATGAAAGTGATGCTTGTTTAGGTTATATTCTCAAGTTTGAATAATTTATGTAGAAACTATAGTGGTTCCAATTGATATAAAATCATATAGTTGCCTGAACAATTTCAATTTTGAGTGTTGTTTGGCTTAGAAGGTGTCTCTTCTTGTATCAGCAACTTTTGTGTGAGAATAATTAGACAGCTTCTGCCTGAATTCTATCATCTTTAATACTAGTTTACGTGAACTGTAGATCTATTCTTGAGGAAGTTAAAGAGGATTCTGTCTAAAAATGAGGCTTAAAGCCTTTGTGAAATAGCCCTTCTCCGAGGTCATGGACTTGAGACCTTTTACCCTCGAATTTGAGACCTTTTACAGTTACGTAAGTGATGTCTTACCCTCGAACAAGGGAGAAGACTTACCATTTTTTTACTTATTATTTGAAGTTAATCTCAATTTAATTCCGACTTTTAAGTGATTCTAAACAAATTAAGTTGGGTCATAGCTGCAATTCCTAAATTTTATCTTTATTGTATAAGATAGTATATATTTCTTGATCAAGTCTTATATTTGGCCCTCAAAATACCACTAAAATGCAAATGTGTACAATTTTGCCCTCTAAATCTAAGATGTAAGTGCGTGGAATCCTGGAATGAGGTTTTAGAAGAAGAAAGGTTAAGCAATGGGATTCTTCTATGAAATGAACAATTGGATGTCGTCATAAATTGATCATCCTGTACCTAGACCAAGTTTGAAGAAAATCTCAAAGTCTAGATCTTTACTTTGTTCATCACATGCTTATCGCTTCAATTTCAAGAAATAATTTTGCCATTTTTTTCTTCAGGGGATGAAGAAGCTGTCCTTCTCCTTCTCCACTTCAAACAAACTGTGAAAACAACCCATACAATTTGGAAGGAGCTATGTCCTTATCATGCGCATTGTCTTCCCTTAATCCCATTTTCCTAAACCCATTTCCTGCAACTAATCCTAGCAATTATTTTTTCCTTTAATTTAATTTATTTTGCAATTTAAATTCACTCTCTATCTGATAAAAGAATCATAGAGCATTCATACAAAAAGAATGTACTTTTTAGTTACCTCCATGAAAGAATACTAAGCTAAATCAGTATTTCAAATTATGTTTTCGGGTATGAGATTAATCTTGTTTAAGGGTTCATGATTGTTTCTTCGGGTGTGAGAATAATCTCGTTTAAGGGGTTCATAGTTGTCAGTCCTAAACTAATACAAGAGATAAATACAAAAATAATCCTGCACTAATCCTATGGCCGGAAAAGATTATATTGCACAGAAAATGTACCCATCAACACCAATTCTTTGTCTGATATTGATACTACAGGGAGCTTTCAAAAGACAGCAGAAACTGCTAGGAAGATAAAAAATTTGTCTGAGAATTTGTGTTTAAGGTTATATGTAACAGTTAACTGTCACTGTAATGGGTCGTTGAGAATTTTCTTTGGAATTTATCATCTAGAAAAGAAAACCAATGTTTTCCATTGGACATGAGAAACATGATTATAAGTAAGACTTGAAAATATTCAAAATTTGGTAAGGAAAGAGCTACTAGCTCCTTACATAAGCAGGCAAAGCTCATTAACTTAACTACCTTAAAAAAACTTAAACTCAAACACTGAACTATGGCTTCATTTTGGCTTAATCCTATTCCTTCTCTTGCCTTACTAGTACTCTTATTATTACACTCATCTCTCCTTTTTAATAATGTAGCTTCAAAACATATCCATAATGTAGCTACAAAACATACCCTCTCTTCTGCCCATCATCACCACCACCGATCTCACTCTCATTCTTCTACTTCGAACCCAAGACTCAAACGAGCTTATATGGCGCTTCAGGCATGGAAAAAAGTAATCTTCTCTGATCCTTACAATTTCACATCCAACTGGGTTGGTCCAAATGTATGCAAATATAGTGGTATTTATTGTGCAGCTGCAGTTGATGACCCTAAAATTAAAGTTGTTGCTGGTATAGACATTAATTTTGCTGATATAGCAGGTTTTCTTCCTGTTGAGATAGGCCTTTTGTGTGATCTTGCACTCATCCATTTAAATAGCAATAGATTTTGTGGTCTTATCCCAGAAAGTATAGCTAACCTTACACTTCTATATGAGCTTGATCTCAGTAATAACAGATTTGTAGGTCGTTTTCCTTCTGCTGTGCTTTCACTTCCTATGCTGACCTACTTAGACCTTCGTTACAATGAGTTTGAAGGGCCATTGCCTCCCGAACTTTTCCAGAAAAAACTGGATGCGATATTCATTAATAACAATAGATTTACTAATGTGATTCCATCTTTTCCAACTGGAAGTACAGCTTCTGTTATTGTAATAGCTAACAATAATTTTGGAGGCTGTCTGCCACCAAGCATAGCGAATTTCGCAGAAACTTTAGAAGAGTTGCTGTTAATTAATACTAGCTTGACAGGTTGTTTGCCACCAGAAGTAGGTTTTCTCTACCAGTTGAGGCTATTGGATGTCAGCCATAACAAAATAGTTGGTCCTATACCTTATAGCCTTGCAGGGTTAGCTCATTTGGAGATATTAAATTTAGCTCATAATATGATGGATGGAATTGTCCCTTCAGGAGTTTGTGTACTACCAAATTTGTCTAATTTTACTGTCTCTTACAATTTCTTCTGTGAAGAAGAAGGTATATGCATGAATCTGACATCTAAAGGCATTGCTTTTGATGATCGTCGCAACTGTTTATCAGACAAGCCACTGCAAAGAAGCAAGGAAGAATGTAACCCAGTAATCGAGCATCCTGTAGACTGCTACGAGCAGGGATGTTCTGCTGGTGGCAGAAATTTTGGTGGCCGTGCAGCTCCCGTAGGTCCAGCGATAGCACCTGCCGCCACTCCTTTGTTGTCACCGGCTATTGCTCCTAGTTCTACGTAACTAATCTTGTTATATAGTTTCCATAAGATCAAAATAAGTTTCAGTATTGTGTCTGCAGGTGACCTTGTAAATAAGTTTTTATATGAATTTAGAACATGAATGTATATACTGCTCGAAAAAACTGGGGTGCTTTACCACCCAGAAACTTTGTAACCATATTTCGTTTTCTTCAAGATAGGCTTGTAAATGAAAAGCATATTATCTTTATCTGCTATACAAAATTATACTCATTGCAATAGAAACCTAAATTGAGTCATAAACTATAGCTGAAAGAATAGCTTCCATGATGTTGGGAAAGCTGAAAATATATATATATATATATATATATATATATATTAAAGAAAGATCCAGGAATCAAAAGTAGATCCATGCCTGAGAAGCATATTAGACTATTATCCATCAACTGAATCCAATACAACAATCTGGAAGGGGGACGTAGGTTTGGATTGGGGAAGTGGATGGGTTCCAAAGTTATAAGTTCTACTAAGAGCCATCAATCGCTCAACCCCCACCTGCGTATGCTTTCCTATAACAAGTGAGCTTATTTGCAAAAGAGAAAAAAGCAATGGAGTGAGCCAATATTGGAATTGAAAATCATTTTCATTTGTGAAATTTTCAAAGAGGTCTAAAAATGTACATTATACAAATAATACAAGAGATGTCAAGTACAACTTGCTGCACCAGTGAACATTCCATGTTGCTTTATGCCTATCTCACCTATCTTCCGATGTACCCAAGCAAAATATGGGTTCTTTTCCCGACCTAAAAAAATAGAAAAGAAAAGAAACGTGACTACAACATAAAAAGAACAGAAATTGAAGTACATGTCAATCACAAGTCAAGCACCAAGAAATTATGCAGTAGATGATCAATTTCAAAAAGAACCTTTTGCATTTTTGCTCCGAGTAAAAAGAATAGATAGTATTTGCATACAACAAGGATTTATATGCAATTTTGAAATTTGATGAAGAAAGAGAAAAAAAAGTAAGGCATCACTTGATCCAAAATCATTTGGGAGCTAAACAGATGACATTATCAGTCTTTTGCTCAAATTACATGAAACTTAGCATTGCGAATGCTGCAGAGGAGGAAAAAAATACAGAAAAGGACTACCCTCTATTGCTAGCCTGGCCCAAGGGGTCTCCAAATGGTCCAAACAAGTAAATAAAGGCATCTCACTTCACAGATGACCAAAACTCCATCTTAAGAATCTCAACCTAAAAGTAAAGTAAGACGCACTTCACGGTTTGTATTAGGTCATTACCATGATTAACAGTCGGGCAAAGTCAATCAATCCTATGTGATATAAACAGAAGTGAAATAATCTCCCTAGGCAGGTGGCAATGGACGTCGGCAAGTTGGGCACTCCATCTTGATATCCATCCACCTTTGTAAACAACCGGAATGGAAAAAATGATCGCATGGAGTCACCTGTTGGAAAAATTGCAGTTTAAGTTACACAAGTGGAAAATGAACACAAAAAGGAGGGAAAAGAATTCAAATTCCCAAAGAAGTACCATGCAATCGTTAGATCGCTGAGTGAGATCAATTGAAGTCATGCAAATAACACAATCCATAGCCTGATTGGTAGCTTGATCAAACCTTCTATAGTAGCTATATTTCTCAGGTAGTATCTGCAGATAAGTGGATAAAGTGACATCTTTATAAACAAAGTCCCGGAAGGCTTTAAAGGAAAAGAAACTGTTGCCATGAAGATATAATCACACTTCAATTTAAAACTTTGCCTCAACTAAATAAGAAATCAAGGCTTTTGCTAATTGGCAGAAATACAGAGGGTGCTGCACCATTTGTACTACATTATTCCAAATTTAAGCAGAAGACAGTGAAAAAAGAACCAAATCCTTATAAAGGCATCGCTGAGTTCCGTTACACAGATAAAGGACCAGCCTAACCAGTTTTTACTTGAATTAAGCCTTCACAATTGCTTTCATCAAGGAACTCCAGAAAATACATTACATGTAATGTTCTCACCAAGAATATTAATTATTTTATTGGAAAACAGCAAACTCTTTTGGGGGATAACCAAGTTAGAGATTCCAATGTGTATTCATACACATCAAACATGTGCATGTAGAAAAGAGTTTGGACATAAGCACATAAAAGTGAATATAAAGAAAATGTTCGAACATTTTCTTCAATCATAAGCAACATGAGTCTATATAATTTTTGTTATGCATGTACATGTATTGGCAGAAATGAGATAAAATTTGAGGATTGTGAACATAATTTCACAGAGCAGTTCCAGATATTTGAATATATTGAGGAAGTAAAAGAATATAGCTTCATAAGTTAATGGAATGAAAATGCTCAGGTGGATGCAATATCCATTCTTGATCACCATTTTACCTTCATATATGATTGACGGTTTCTGAATTTGTGCATAAGTAGGTGCACATATATGCAAGTGAATGAGCACAAGCACATGAAATCATTTCACACATAAGCACAAAGAAAACAATCAGAACTCTGTCCAACCTGCCGAGGAATGAACCATCGAGAACCAAGATAATGTTGAAGAAGAAGGATTGATGCTTGCAGCGAAATAAATACACTTAAACAAATACACCAAGTCTTGTCAGGTTCAATGCGCATGAAGTTGTTAGGGCATCCAAAAATATATAACGGGATTGCCAGCCGTGTAATGGTCATGCCCAAGATATAATGAGGGTGCAAAGGTTTTCTTGAATCGCGAATAATATTTGTGATTATTTGAGGAATCCAAAAGGAGTACATCAGGAGCAGGATTGGTCTTAGAAAATTATGGAACTCATACATGACCAGAATGCCGCCCAAAAGGATCCCATCTGCAAAGATATATAGTAGTTATATCAATAAACCTACAAATATGAAAAATAACCTCCATAATTTCAGCGCGTTGTGTGTGTCTACACTGAGTATGTAACAAAAACCAGAAGTAATGCACCAAAATGTATGCTATAAAACAAACATAACCTCAAGTAGGGGTGTGTAATCGGTCAGCTTGGTTCTGAACCAAATTGAAAACCAAAGTTTCTTTTCTTTTTTCTAAACTGAACTGGAACCGGTTTGGTTGATTTTTGGGCAAAATAACTTATTTTCTATGACAGAACCAAAAACTGAAACCGAAATTATTTGATATTATAAACCATAACTGAACCAGTTAAACCGAAAAACGAACTAGATTGGTTCAGTTTGGTTTCTCAGTTTTAACCAATCTATGCTCACTGTTACCCCTAACCTCAAGAAAGCATATGAACATGTGCCTGTATGCATGTGTAAGCCAAGGTAACAATCCCATCAATAGATTGATAAGTAAAATTTCCAAAAGAATTACTTACAAAAACGACTATACAGAACCGAAAGCTCACGCCTCATCGTCTCCCAACCTTCACCGCTATTTGTAGGCCTGCTTGCCTTCCATATAGCAAGAAGGTACCTCATCTCAAAGATTGAGAAGACAACAAACTTGAAAAAAGCAGCAGTTGCAAAAGCATTAAATAAGGATTCTGCACAGAAACCAGGAACACTATGTGAGATTGAAAACAAGCCAATGGATTAAAAATCTGCAGGGTGCATAAATCAGAAAGAGGCTGTTACACCAATCCACATGATAGGAATGTGCTGAAAGAATAGCAGGATTATGGCAACTTGAGACACAAAACAGAAATAGGCATAGAAATTATAAGAAATGTTAATAGTAAATAGAAATCAGCTAACACAAATAGCACACATCAGGGACTACCACTGTCAGAATTTTAAAATGAAGTGTTGTGACATTCCTGGCATGAACCATCTTCACTTTGGCATTATACAAATTGATGGAGATATTCTAGGGGACACTAGCCAACACGCTTACTTATAGACAAGGCCCATGACATCAAATAAAAAAATTTATACTTAACCATGGTTAAGGATAAGATCTAATAATGATTAACCATGAATATTCTATGTCAAATGAAATTCTATTGTCTAGTTTATAGCCACAGAATAAATGAAGTCGACCTAAGAAATACTCAATTTGAGGACATAAAGGCTGCATCATATGCATATACATAATTTTGATATTCCTCGATCAAAAATATGGAAAGACACAAATACATTTTTATCCAAGCCAATAGAGAATCATTCTAAATTATCTTTACAAATAAGAGTAGGCAACAATCTTTCAAGCATACCCTTTCCCAAACCTAACACAAAAATAAGAAAAAAGCTTTAGTAAGCAAATTCTCATGAGTATAGAGCGACATTCATAAAATACAGAAATTTCAAAACACCAGAAAGGAAAAAATTCTTAAGCAAATGTAAGTGCGGTGGCACTTCTAGTTGCAGAGATTACCAACTAAAATTCCCGCTGTAAGATGTAAAAGGCAAAGATAAGCATCCATGATAGCCTGCTGTCCGATCATTAAGATTGAAACTTTCGCAGCTCCCTGATTCAGGATAATCAGAACCATTGCCACTTATATCATAGAATGTGTTCTGTATCATTTAAATGATGCCAATAATCTCTTATAAAAGAAATAGAAAGTGTGAATCTTACAGATTGAGTATTGCTATGTTCCATTTGTCGAATCAACAAAAGAACTTGGAGAAAAGATACCTGATGCATGCATGTCAAGGAACCCACCCAAATCTATCTAATATAACATTAGCATGATCCTAAAATGGATGACATATTAAGGATACAAAGGTGACCATCAAGGTATAGTTCACTGCTTTATTGTAATAGACTTCAATGTTGACAGAAGTAGCATTTAATAGTAACGGTGAGAAGCAATCCCCATCATCATCCACAGCAGGACTCTCCATTAATCCTTCAATGTGATAACGATCATGATCTCCATCTACAGGAACATATAATGACTGTAAGGTGCAAAAAGCAAATTGAGGTTGAGGAGGAAGGGAATCATATTAATGGTTAATTCAGAAATTAAAAAAAAAAAAAAAACATAACTGGAAAACTAACTGCACATAAAAAAAGAGAAAGTAATGCAAAGAGAGAAAATGCAGTAGTTTAAAAAGTTCGGATCCATTCTCAACATCTAAATCCATTGCACATCCATATTTATGGGTTTTCTTTTGTGCGCCCATCATTCCCTAGTCAAACAGGGGGATTTAATTAAAAGGAGTCCATATGAGAAATTTGCTACTGTACAAGGCCAAACTTTATGTTCCAATTTCTCAAAATAGTAACCAATGTTGGAGACACCATACATCATCAATGCCCTAAGATATAGAAACTAAGTCTTGGACATTGACAGATACAAATTGTGAACAATAGATAGAAATCGATTCGGAGAAAAAAAATTTATATTTTTAGAGAACTCAGGTACCATTTTGGCTGGATGAGGCACGAGTAATCTGGGCAGCAATTTCAATGTTGCAATGTTTTTCCATCTCGTAAATTGGTGCTGCAACAAGAAGGTGTTAATTGCTCTGTATTGTTAATTTCAACTTAAACGTCAAAATCAAGTGTAGAAAATTTACAATTTTTTCTTCTCCCAACTTTATCTCGTGGAGACTCTTGGAACACTTGAGAGGAGAAAACTCCGAGCTGTTCAAGAAAGCTTTAAGTCACAACTCAGCATCAATCATCAACAAAAGAAGATAATTTAGTAAGCACAATGATATTTTGGTCAATGCATATATCAGCTAAATGCTACTACATGTATTTGCCAAGATGTTGCCAAGCTTGAGAGAATCCAGCCAGAGCACAGTGCCACATTCAGACTACCAGATCCAAAACAAAACAAAGATTCTTCTGATACGAACAAATCACCAACTAAACAACCAAGTCCATGCCATATAAGAATAACATTAAAATTAATCAAATATAAGACTAGCTCATTACTGAAACTCCTGACGCAAAGAAGTACCTAATCAGTCTGGAATTGAATTAGATATTTATAAAATAGTCAGCATTACCATATTGCCAGCTTATGGTAACCAGCTAAAATGCACATAGAGAAAAGAATGAAGGCAACACCACAGAACAATAAACAATGCAGCAAGATGAAAAGCACAACAAAACTATGAGAAGCTATCCTAGAAGGATCTCTAATCAAAATAGAATGCAAGTATATTACCAAATGATATGGATTGGATAAAATATAGTCTTCTTCTTGGCTTAACTCTCCCTCTTTCCCACTGCAACAGTGCATTAAAAATGCAACATTAGTATTAACATTGAACTATCCTACCAACTTTACAAGATAATGTCAGGAAGGAAATCATACAGACATTTAGCAACTAAGAATTGATGGGTATTTTCAAAAATAAAATGATGTAATTATTCCATATATGTTTAACCAAACCACATGAAGCTGACATGCCTTTCAAACACAGTTTAATGAATCCAAAGAAAAATTAAACTTTGAATTCCAAAAAAGTCTTCCTCATCTAGCCATAAAAGCATCCACACTTAGAACAAAAGCCAACATTTTTCATTGATTGATGCATTTGGAAGAACTTGCAATGTGCAGTGATATGCTACCATCCATGAGATTCACCTGTTAGCTACCATTCGAAGTTGTCTAAAAGGCCATATATATACACCTTCCACCCTGATTTGTGAACCACCGGAATTATGTGCATTGTCAAATACATCATGGAAAATAATAACACCCTGTCATCAATACCATGGGCAAGAATATACATCGTTTTAGTAAAGATATGATCACACCATGAAGAATCAAATATTAAAGCAAATACATATATGATAAAACTAATTTAAGTAAAATTTTTATGTGCTATGCCATAAAGTGAGTATTTTGGAGCTCCAATTGCAAGCCATTTTCAACATATGAACATATGCTAAAGGTCCTAAGTCACTTGTGTGACGAAACAAAAGTCATAATCCAACAGTACTAAAGGCTTCAGCAATGAGGACAGAAAGCAACCAACTTAGGACAGCCAATTGCACCAGGATAGATGGAGTGGTCAAACCTACAAGAAACAGTCACATGCTTTTTCGGACTTTGCTAAAAAATTGAATAAAAATAATACTGATATCCATCATTTTCATAATCACTGTTTATACTAAAATTGAAGTGTTATAGCAGCATACACATATTTTGTTATACTTATCCAACACAAGATTTTCAAAGTAAAGCGACATGCAAAGTGACTATGAACAAATGATCCAGCAACATAACAAACATTTGTGAACATTTCCTAAAACTTTTTGTGTTAAGTTTGCACCATGAAAGAATATATTGATCATCTAAACTTTGGATCAAAATGTACATAAAGCTTTTCTTTTTCAAGTATAATTTTTCCACAACTTGCAGCATGCAACTGCAGTGTCGCTTCATCTCATTCAAATTAGCATACATACGCTCCAATTTTTTTTATATACATTTGGTGTTTAGGTGTTCAGAAACTCAATTACAGAAGGCATAGAGGCCAACTAATAATATATACCCAACTTCAATAAAAAAAAAAAAAAAAAAAAAAAAGTTTTGACAGTGTGCTCAGCACTGCTATAAATAAAGGAATCCAAATAGAATCGAATCCAAACTATTTCTACTCACAAATGAACTTGTAAAATGAGGGAGAAAATGCTCTCACCTGGACATAATGCACACCAGTTATTTTTGTTGGGGTGCTGACTAATTCAATGACAGACTCTCCATTGAATTTCCTGACATCTGGAAACCTGGAGGAGCTATTTGTTGAATCTAGAAATTTCCAAGTCCCTGAAATTCACAAGTCCAAAATATATATATATATATATATATAAATAAGAAAAGCACAGCAGAAAACCCAATTTGAGAAAATTTAATAAAATGGCAACTTGAAAATAAAATGCAACAAATTTTACATTCCTATAAGTTAAGTTATTATGCACATGTAATAGGATCACAGGACAAGCGCATAGTACATCCCAAAATATTAGGCAACTAAATGCCACTGATGCGCGATCATGCCAAGCAACTTTAAGGGCTGGACTAGATGTGATTATAAGTATGTTACTGCCAAGATCATGTAAAACTTGTCTGTTTGGATCAGACTTCGAAGTTCTGACATAAAAAAATTCTAATTATCCCAACTTCCTTCTACAGTTCTATTTTATATTGGCTTCTGTTGAATAAATCATGCAGGCTTCCCTGTGCACTTTGCAACAAATAACCCATTGTAAAAGGAATAAGTTCTTTTCATCTCAAGAAGTTGGAATTGCAGACTGTAGTTAATGCCCACAATTCAAAACAACAGTTTTTAATAAAATCCTGAAATTGAGCAAAGCCAATCAGTTGAACAACAGTCCATATTATGTATCCCACATAAAGCATCTTGCAAGTGCTGCAACTAATTAAGTCTTAATACTTGTCTAACTATCCTACAAGCATCCCCATAGAATCCAGAATTCTATTAATGTTGGAGTGAACCCACATTATGGATCCAGCTGTCAAGACTGTTGAAAGAGCCAAAGCCAAAAGCTAGAACTTATCAGAGCATTCTAAAAGAAAAAAATGCAGCCTGTAAGAACTGTATTGCATAAAAGGCATGAACATATTCAATATATGACTAAGAACAAGAATCACAAACCTCTGTAAGTTCCTGTTATGTTCCATGCAGAAAATGGACCCAAATCATTTTCATCTTTTCTAATGAATAGCCACTGCAAGAAGCAACACCAACAAACAAAACTTAGCTAAATCTTAATGCTATAATTTCATCATAAACTTGAGCTATTAAATATAATAACTTCCCTTTTTCTTTGAAACAGAAAAGGCAACCTCAAAGTCCTATATTTTTAAGCTTTCCCTATTTTATTAAGAGAGTGAAGTGTAATGTTAAACAAACAACTGAACAAAAAAAAATGTTACAGCGAAAGCATAAGTTATTGGCAATGAAATTGCTTTTCCCAACAGGGACACAGAGCTGGGATACTTAGATAAATACATTATATCTTGAAAAACTATGATCCTAGAAAATTAGAGTCATCCTGAGGGAACTATGAGATATATGATTTTCCAAGAACATTACATCACACAAAAGAACTCAAATAAGAAAGAAAAAGAGTATGCACTTCTCCCCTTGCCCAGCTGTGAGATATTGGGGTTGAATATGCTCGCCAAAGGCATACGTTCATGAGCCCAAGCTAAAGTTTCAATCAAAGATTGCTGACAGGATGCTCCTACCCCACCATGCCTGGCCCGGGTTAGGATGAGCTTATCCATACAGTTATGCACTCTTCGACTCGAACCTCCACGCTTTTAGCATGAGATTTTGAGTCTCACGTATCTCCCATTTCACCACCAAAGCATTCTAATTGTTCTAAAGTCTTAGAAGTAAAAAACAGAAAATTGTTTAACGAAATTGCACTATTCTATTTCATTTCAAACTTTTCAGTGTGGTCTTATTTAAAAAAATATTACTGCAGATTAAGCCCAGCTGAATAAATTGATTTATGACAGAAGACATGAAAAAATCATATTGAATAAAATGATAAGAACAACAATTTAATCTTCAGATTCAAAAAATGTAACAACAGCGGTCTCAAAACAATTGTCCAGTATGAAACAGTTGAAATGACCCTTTAAGATTTAAAAATAGAAGCAAGGTAAAAAGATTCACTGTTGAAATGAACTCTTTGCAAGTATTGACAGCTCCTCTCTCCATGTTTTTTTTTTTTCACTCCAATGAAACAGTTGTTCAGGGTCCTCACACAAAGCACAAGTAGTTTTCCATATTTAAACTCAAAATAACTTAAAATAGATTAGTAAGAATAATGTGAGATCAGTATGATCGCACAACAAGAGTCTAAAGGTCTTAACCAATTCCATTCCAAGAAATAATTAATGATTGGATGCCAACCTTTCGTAATGTTTATTCCTTGGATCATGGCTACTAAATGAGGATCGGGAATGAAAAATATAAAACATACTTGCTGTTGCATAAATAGGAATAGACTGTCTTTGTTCTTTCATCGATGAAGCAGCCAACACTAATGCAATGGATTTTGTACCAAGTATAAGCAACAAGCTAGTTTGGCAGATAGAAATCAAAGTAGAACAATAAAATATCCACTATAAGTCTCGCCCTAATGGTGTGATATGTCCTCTCTCGCTACCTTTTACAGTGCAATAGGAACTCTATTGACAACACTTCTAAAACACCCTGAATCTCGTGCTAATGGAGTGATATATTCTATCTTGCTACTTGCTATGAATCTCGCTCTAATGGCATGACATATTCTCTCTTACTACCTCTTTTAAGATAAAAGTTCATTATTTTGGCAACAAAAACTGTGATATCACACTCAGAGCTATTAAAACTTGTCCCATTCTCATTCAAAAAATCATATCCAAATATACACCAATCTTCGCACATATGCAACCCCTTAGAAATCAGTACTTAAAATATCAAATTGGACATAATTAAACATAAGGCTGCCACTCAAAGTCGCAAAAAACTAAAATTGACAGAACCTCCAACAAAGTGACCAGTCAAAGGTTAACATCTTTTTAATCCAAAATTACTATCTTTATCATATATTCTCGTCAAAATCTGCAAATAAATTCACGATTAACCGCACCCAATAATAATTGAAATACTAACCTCATCGCCCCAAGACCGTGTCCGCTCCTTCAATGGTCTAACACCAGCCACCGGACGAAGAACAACAAAGCCAAACCATAACCCAAAAACAACTCGAAGAACAAACCCTAATCGCCTCTTTCTACGAAGAAACAAGAAACCGAAATTCTTACAAGTAACCATATCAATATAACACCTCCCTTGACCAAACAACAGCGATGAGCAGCAACACCAAGATTCAACTCCAATTGGGTTCCAGAAAAGACCGGTCTTGAAGAGCACAATAGCAGAAAGGAACAAAACCCTCCATTAGACACTAAGTAAAAGGGATGACGAAGAAGAAGAGGTTGCTTGAAGTGGAGTCAAACAAACGAATGGGAACTAACGACCGGAAGAGAAAGTGAGAGCTCAACGACTAAATTGGGAGATTAATTAGTGGAAGCAATCACCAAACCAAACAAACACAGCCTTCACTGGAAGATATTGAAACCAGAAAATCATGCCCGGACGGATTGATAAAAACATACAATAATTTATTATTGAATTTGGTTAATATATATAATAATAATAATATTAAAAATAAAATAAAATAAAATATATATATATATATATATAAAGAGAGTAGATTTGAGCGATGAAGTAAAGAAGGATTTCTTAGCAGTAGTTGTATGTTGACATGGCTGATGGCTGCTTCTTCCCTTTTGGTTCTTTGGTAGAATGGAGGTCAAGAGAGAGAGAATGGACTGTGTGCTGTTGGCTTGGGTAGTTGGGATACGCGCGCGATTGGGGAGGTGGTGTTCACATTCCTGCCTGACCAGAGCTAGTAATAGTATTACATTTTCATTTAAACTAAATAGAGTGTCGTCGTTTTTGACGGCTAAATTGCACAGGATCCTACGTTAAAAACGCTGCGTTTTGAGCATTCTTTTCTCTGCCGCAGTTGAACCTCTCTCCGCCTTCACCCTCTCAAAATTTCACTGCCAGCAAAAGTACTCCTCTGGAAAACAAAAATGGAGGAGCAAACTAAAGGAACAGTTACTTCATTATCGTCGATGTTTCCCGTCGACGAAGCACAGAAAGCGGCGAAGCGCGTGGAGGACACAGTTGCAGAGAAGCAGAAAGAGCTCGAACACCTCAAAGAATTCATCGCTGATAATACTAATCTCATTAACCTCGTCTCTCGCCTTCCCGATGAACTTCGTCATGACGTCATGGTGAGAAGATCTCTCTATGTTTCTCCTTTACTGATTTTTGTCTCAAAGAATGTTTTTATTATTATTGGATAATTATTTGTAGGTTCCATTTGGAAAAGCTGCGTTCTTTCCCGGTCGATTAGTACACACAAATGAGTTCATGGTATCGTTTTTTTCTTTTATTAATTTAATATTTTATTTATTTAGTTAAACATTTTTTTTCTCTTTAATGTAGTTTGGGAATTTTAATCGTTTTTCATGAAAGGTTCTTTTAGGAGAAGGTTACTACGTAGAAAGAACAGCAAAGCAAACCGTGGAGATTTTGAAAAGAAGAGGAAAGGTTTTGGATTCACAAGTTGAATCTCTTAAGGCTAATATAAAGGATCTTAGAGCTGAGGCTTCATTTTTTGATTTTACTGCTTATGAGGCAGCGGTTAGTTTGGCATTTCTATTTGGTGCAGGAAATCTTAGTTAAATTACAATTATTTTTTAGTTCTTTATTTGAAAGGAGTTTTTCTTTTCTTTTCTTAAATGTGTAGATCAATGTTATTTCTCATGCTTGGACATTTACGGTTTATGTTGTCTCTGTTAATATGGACAACAGGAGGGTCTTGTGGAGATTAGGGAGGACTATGTGGAGAAAAGTTCTGGTAAAGGAAAATCTAAATCAGGCAGGTTCTTAGCTCTTGTTTTTGCTATCATTTGGCTTGGTTTTTGAAACTTGACTGCAGTTAAATTATTTAAGAGCATCAACAATGTAATTGTGGATCAATGTTTTTCTTTTGGCCTTTTGTATCTCATCTTCTGAATGATATAAATTAGAGGGACACTTTGTAGAATACGAGGGCTGTTTTCTCATAAATGCTACATTCAGTTCCTGTTAAAGAGAATAGAAAATATATTCTATTCTTTAACCTTCCACCATTATTGGGTGCCAAATATTCTTCTTGCATGCTTCTCTTTCCCTCTATTGAGTTGATAGCATTTTATAATTTCCTACAGAACTTCTGCATTATGATTAAAATTTTCGGATTCTTCTGATATATTATTTGTCAAATATTGGTGAAGATTTAGTGCACGACAGAAAAATTTTGCCATTCTTTACTCCATCTAGAGGTAGTTGAATGTGTATGTGATGGATGAAGTTTCAATCCTTTTTTGATGGGATCCTTTAAGAATTGATGCACCAGTATCTTGGCCTGAGCTTCCTCACCTGACATGCGTGCATCTTAATTGCTTGAATTTCTAAGCTATATGATTGTTTGTTAATGTGCAAATTTCTTTGTTCACCATCTTGTTATCAGATTTGAATTTGACTGGTTGTTGCAATAATTACAATAAGTAGAATTGCTCTTGCTGCACTAAAATTGAAAGCTTCAGCAATTAAGAAATTTGTTATTGTTTTTCAGAGAAAAATGATGACAAAGTTGTGGTTGAAAACGATGAATTTGCTCGTATAATGTCTAGGTTGGATGAACTTGAGAAAGAAGAACTTGCGGCTGAAGGTGATAATGAGATTGATGTAGAGGAATACACCAGAACTGCTGAAAGTGATAATGAGAGTGATGAATATCAGCTCAATAATACTGTTGAATCCGATGATGAGTGTGATGAAGATGAGCATACTGATATGCCAAAGAGGGGAAATGGCAATTATGAATACGAGCCAAAGGAAGCTAAGCTTAATCATTTTACATCTCAGAATTTATTTGAGGTAAGGGCTGTGTTGTATGTTTCATGGGTTGCACTTGTGTCATTTTGTTATGAGAAAATACTCAGTTTCAATCACTGACTAAATTTGGGTGTCAGATGAGGAAACCACAAAAACAAACAAGAGTTGGAAATGTACCTGTTGAAGCATTATCAAATGTGTATGACTGTCAATTAGATATTAATGATCAGCCAAACGTAAGTGACAACATTTGTATTCTATTCTTTATTGTATTTTTGAGAAATCTTTATCCGCTATTGATTCTGGAATTTGAAAATGCAGTGCACAGGTTTGACAGTACAGTCTCTATCCAAAGGTTAGCCTTCAGCGATTTTGCTCTTTACGCCTTCCTTGTGTATATTTTGTGCTATTATTATATACTTTAAGATGATGGGTGCTCAGCAGCTCCTTGGATGGGAGGACCATTAAATAAATGTGAAAAGAAATTCATGCAACAAAGGCTTTTTTAATCTCAATACGTTTTCTGATAGTTCTTGTCTCATCCAAATATTTGTGTTTATCCCTAGTTGTCTCTTCAGATCATAAGTCAGATAGCATACCTTTGAGTGAGACAAAGGAGTCTATTCCTTCTGAAAAATCTCTACTGTTTCCTGAGTTGAAGGAGAAAGTCAAAACAGTATCATCATCGAGAAATGAGGTATTCGGATGTTTTAATAGTTCATACCTGAAGTGGTTTTAAGTAGTTCATATTGAAATCCTAACTGCTTGATGTTCTCATGTCCAACCCAAGACACCTGAACGGACTTCAAAACAAGGATTTGATAGTTCCAAGGTATGTTTACTGTTAACCTAATATTCTGAGATGGTAGGTTGTCCTTGCTGATTTTCATTTACATTTACAGGCTTTTACGGGTTCAATTGTAGAGCGAACTCTCGACCTTCCAAATTCACAACAAAAAACTGTTGCATCATCAGAGGTATTGACGGTCAATTTGGATGATATTATGGCATTAAGCTGTTTTTTTTTTTTTATGGCATTAAGCTGGTATTTTTTCCCCTGTTTTTTTTTTTTCCTTTTTTTTTTCAACTTTTCACCCTTATTATATTCTTGAATTTTGCAGTCATCCAATCCCCAACCTTCAAAGCCAGTCTCTCGATTCAAAATGCAGAGAAGATAGCTCTCAGTAATGTCAAAGTACACGTGACAGTAAAAAAGCTGGCCCTATTTGGATGACAAATATGAACCATGGTTGCTCATGAACTGCACTGCTGCAATTACTTGTCTTATGCTATAAATTTCATTTTCTTGTATCTGTAATTGCATAAATTGGCCTGAGCTTGTGAATGACCTGAACAAATCAATAAATGAATAGCCTCCTTGTTTCTTTTTGTGCATAACAAAAGTATAATTTTACTAGAAAGTGGGATGTGCCATATGACCTGAAAGCCTAATTACTAAATTTACTTTATAGTCTCTACTTGGCATCTATTTTCTTATGGTGCTAGAGTAGTCGCAATACTATACATATCATACAATTTCTACAAGAAGACAATCCTTCAACTGTTAGGAACCTTCAGCTTCCTCTTCTTGAATTCTTGTAGTATGTTCTCTATTTCTAAAGGAGATGCAGACAGTACCCACTTGCTAAATTCAATCTCTTCCATACCCTTGAATTGAGCAAGAAGGCTGTACTGGATCCTTTTCCTATTCTTGGATGATGAGCCATTTTCTTTATCATCTGCATCGTCTAGTTTTCTTCTCTGCTTTGAAGACACAGTACCGTTAATATATTCAGGAAAGCTATCGTCATTTTTCTTTTTAATTCCATGTCCAAAATTGATGATGTTTTCATTACGATGAGCATATAAAATACCTGCAAGTAAGATGATTCAATTTATATTTGTACAGACACACCCTTTGTTCCATGAGTTGAGAGCAACAAGGACAAAGGAAAGTAGATGAACCTACCTAACTCATCAAGCACAGGTTTGTTTGTTGTAGCAGTGACATCACTTGGCCTCCTGGTCTCCAATACTGACAAAGCTGTCGGAGGAAGAAAATAACTCCCAATCTCAGCTAGTTCCTGCCTTGCACTACAGCAATGCGCGTCATTTTGTTCATGTTTCTCATGTAATTCAATGATTTCACTGGTGAAAAGCTTATCAGATAGATCACGGAACAAATTGCAGATTCCAAAAAGCTCGCCTTGAAATTGCTTACAATCCTATGAAAAGCCAACAGAGTGAATTATAAGAAAACACTTTCTGCTACACTCCCATAACCAACTCCTTCTAGAGAAGGGCAAAATGTTACCTGGACACCTTCAAAGTATCGTTTTTCCATTTTCCCTGAAACTGCAATATTTGAAAGCTGTTGTTTGTAGACTTGACGGGAATAAACAAGTTCCTCGAAGGACCCAGCTGCAAGAAGGCGGAACACTACAACATGCCGTTTCTGCCCAAAACGAAATGACCTGTCCTGGGCCTGTAAATCATAGGCAGGATTCCAATTTGGATCAAATATAACCACCCGATTTGCACTGATAAGATTCAAGCCAAGCCCACCAGCTCGAGTTGATATGAGGAACACCTGAAACCGGAGACGGAACTCAGAAAGGATTTTGAAGCATGTACTTGAATCAGCCTGCATCAGCCCGTCGCTTGAAAGAAAATTACCTGCTTGCTTGGGCTTGAATTGAATTGATCAACCATAGATTGACGCAAATTAGTTGGAGTGGAACCATCAAGTCTTGAAAAACTATACCCTTTACGTATGAGAAACTTTTCCAGTATGTCCAGCATCCTGCAAAAAGTAGTTCAGTTTCAGCATCTGAAAAAGAGGCAATCCAAACAACATGAAGCACCCAAAGGAAAGTCATACAGACAGATGTTATTTGAACTTCATTTGAAAACTATGTACACAATTCTTATCAGAGAAATAAAATAACATCCCTCTCAACAATAATAAAAATAGAATCTAGCGGGTGCAACGTAATTGATCAATTTCACGAGCATTAGTTAAGATTTTCCATTAGCATTATCAGCAATCAAAAACACAAGCTTCTCAATCTCATCTCTCTCCCACTCTCAATTAATGAGAATAAAAAGATCCAGAGTATTTACTGTCAACTTTTACTAACTTGATAATACCAATAAAATGGTAAGAGTTTAACTACCAGAGGAAAATTAAATTTTTATTGTATTTATTCCCACAGCATGACACTAGTAACAACTAGAATAGCAAGATTAAATTGTAGGACTGAAGGTTTGGATGAGTCAAGTTATGGAACAGACCTGACAGAGTAGCTGAATAGAAGAAGCTTGTCACCTTGGGCAGCCCAAGAGGACATTAACTTTTCCAGTGCCCGCATTTTTCCACAATGTTTAACATCACTCAGGCCCATGAAACTCTCAGTTTGGGCGTTCCCCCCTACCAAATCTATGTCAGGACCAAAGACAGCAGAAGCAAACTCTGCATCCTTCCTTTGTTTGTCTGGTTCATCCCTAGGGTTAGGCTTGATCAGCTCGAGGTGATTGCTTATCTGCAGCCATATCTGGATGTAAGCATAGAGAAATACAAAAACAAACTACAAAGATTTATCCTGGTCTAAGCAAAATCAAATTCTTTATTGAAATAATAACGAAACAGTTGATATTTCCCCTGAGTAAATAACGATGGAGCATAGGATAGTCAAAACCATCATGAAATCTATATGTAGCAAATTCATTTACCTGTTGTAGCTTGACAAGGCAAGGAAGGACAAGGCAGAAGGGGCAGGAATCACAGCCTTCAGGGTTATCCCTGTGAAGGTAAGGCCATATAATTCCATCAGGTACAACCCTTTTGCAGCATTCCACTTGTTTAAGGGGGCTACCACAGCTACATGGAAGGTCCTTATTTATAAGACACTGGATATCAGGTATCTGCAACATTCTGCCATAAACCCGTTTTTGTAATTCACTCATGGCACAAAATACAACATTATCTTCCTTTCCCAGCATTAGATGCCCAATGGTCTCATCCTTCGTCCTCCTAAGCATATATTTACGAAGAACTGCCACTAGATGCTCTTTACGCTCATCAGCAACCTGGACAAATCTTTCGGGTGCAGTTGCCCTCTGACCATGCTTGAGAGGTTCATCATAAAACTCCCTAAAATGTTCTCGCGTTCCCAACGATCCAGGTGCAACCCAGTCAAAGAGATTAAAAAGTTCCATAATTTTATTTTGCATAATAGTTCCTGTGAGACCAATTCGTTTTCTAGTGCTAATTTCTAAACATGCTCCATATAGTTTTGATTTCTCATTTTTAAGCCGGTGTGCCTCATCAACAATCACAACCTCCCACTCAATCTCTGACAAAATGCTCCCATGAATTCGATATGTGTCAAAACTGGTAATAAGTATCTCGGCTCCACCTGCTTCTAATTTCTCAAGAATCAAATCACGATTTGCACCATGGTAAAGAGAGACACTAAAGTTCGCCCACCTAGAAAATTCAATCTCCCAGTTCTGGATGACAGAAGTAGGGCAAATGATTAGTACAGGACCTTTTCTTGATACCTGGTTATCCCTTACTATTGTGGAATCAGCAGATTCTCCATCTTTCCCGAAAACAGCAGCAAGGAATGCAATTGTCTGAATAGTTTTGCCCAGTCCCCTGTTCCATGTTTTGATAATAGCTCTATTAGCTTTTCAAGATAACACAGATTCACAGGTTATGCGCCCCCGGAATTCATTGCATATATAAAAGCTTTACACAAACTACAATGCGATCAATACAGTTTAAGTGTAGTCAATCACTGTATATGTTTCCTAAACACAAAAATCACTATTAACGCCATAGCAATAGTCAGTTGTGCAGGTAAAACTAATCAGAAATTGAGTTTCTTACCAGATACTCCGTAAAAATCTAGGACTGCCATGTCACAATATTAATGAAACCTTCAGCTACAATGCAGATTAAAAATGCAGAAAAACTAAGCATATGTTCTACGTCAATTTCAGTCATATAAAATGTACAAATTCCTAAAGAAAAACCAAAATTGTAAAGGAATTTGCCATTTATGAACAAAAAAGGAAGCTGAAGATGGCTGTTCAATGCCATTATCATAATAAATAAAACCATTTAATCAAGAATTTTATTATTTCCACGCACACTAGAGTCCGAAGAACATAATAAGGCAATCTCTTAAAGGCAAGACATTACCATATTGGCATCATGGAGAAACGTTTTATACTAGACCAACTATAAACCTATAAAATCACAGATAAATAAATTTGAATGTTATGGAAAGAAGTGGGACACGCGAGATATTGTTTCAAGAATACGAACACAATAGTGCAAATAGCATAAATTAATACAATATATATGCTCACATGTCATCGCCAAGAACACCTCCATGATTGTTTTTGTATAGCTCATACAAGAATTTTACTCCTTCCCTTTGATGTTCAAGCAACCTGCAGTTGATAGAAGCAGGAACCTGCAATGAATTTTTTTTAGAACAGATTCAAACGAACCAACCATTGTAATTAAAAAAGATAATTAGCTAACTACTGTGATAAAACAAAAAACAAAACAAAAGAATCAAAATAAAACTACGCAGTAACTAGTAATTACCCGTACAATAGGTGACTCTCCAGGCAAAGAAAGGACCAATGGTTCAAAGGGTCCTGTATGATCAAATAACTGACCCAATTCAGGTCTCTCAAAATCAGCAATTTTTATCTCGTGTTCTGCTTCTTCTTTCTCCTTATCTTCATTTTTCTTTAACTGGGATTGGGATTGTTGTGGCAAAGGAAAACAGTCTCCAATTCGTTGAATTTGCTGTGAAAGAGAGGATTTTGGAGGCTTTCTTGGAATTAATAATGTGGGTTGGTCCGGTTCCTCTTGAGACAATGACCCTGTAAAAATTGAAGATGAGAGCTTTTTGCAGGGTATTAGTGTTTCATTCAAGGCTTTGAAAGTTGCCAGTGACATAAAGGTGAGTGAATTGAGGAACTTGTTAGGAATTGTGTTTCTGTCAATCAGTTGATTTTTGAAATTTTTTGTTGCTTTTGAAGAAATCGAAGAACAAGGTTTGTTTCGGTAACTAAGGCTGAGTCAGCGAATCGCCGAGTCGGTATCCAATACGACGGCGTATTGCCACGTTGATGTTGTACACTTGGCGAGACGTTGGTAATACAAGTTATGTCGTTTTATTATTTTAATAATGTCATCTATTATATGCGACAGACATTAAAGAATAACAGTAACTTTTAGGTTATTTTAATGCTTTATTGGCCAAATTATGTATTAGAAATTATAGGTTTAATATATCAGAATACCCAAAATTTATAGATTTTTTACTATTTTACATTATTTTTATCTTTCTATTAAATTTACCTTAATTTTAATCCTTTGCAGTAACAATACTCTTAATTTCAGTTACTTAAAAAAAAATTTCCCAAGCATGGTATAAAAATTAAATTAATAAAATATAATTGTTCTAAGGATGAAAAATCCTAGTTGTTGTATTTTTTAGATTGATCATATAGCAAATTATTATTCATATAATAAAGGAAAAAAATTGCAATAACTATTTAATTATTTTAGTTGCACATTTTTAAATATTATATTTCTAAATCTATAAATATATAATATACAACATGTAAATATTAATATAATTCGATATTCCAAGAATACTTAAATTTTGTTTTTATTATTAATTTTTGTAAAAGAATGAAAATTCTCCTTTTGTTTACAATTTCATCCTTTATTGCATTACTATTTTTAATTGAATTTCGTCCTTATTATTTTATAATTATGATTTTTTATTGTATTAATATTTTATTTTATAGGACTATCATATATATGTTTAGTTTTCCTATTAAAATTTAAAAACTCACCACTATTCCATTATTTGTATATTTTGATATTTTCTTTGACATGTAAAAATTATTTATTTTATTAGTTTTTGTAATTATTATTAAAATTATACTTTCAATGTTTTATAGGTATGAATGAGAAAAGAAACATAAATTCTTGATAAATAACCAAAAAAATAAAATTAAAGCAAATATGAATATCTAAAACAGAGAGCAATACGTGCGATGGAGGTTGTTAAAAGGTTATTTGGGAGCAGCTAGCCACTAATAATATTCGACATTGGATTAAAGGTTATTTTATACTGTCTTCCCGCTGTTCCCAGTGCACATTTTGGCTGCTTCTGAACACAATTCCAGTCTCCAGAGTTGAAAGCTAGCCCCTTGTTTTCATCTCATAAAAACAAAACGAAAAAAAAAGAGAAACCCATTTCATCTCTCTGCGACTGAGGAATAATTATTACGATAATGGTTTGTCTTTGAAACGCTTAATACATTTACACCGCGTATTATAATATCCAGCTCTTCCCATATATTCCATTTCACAATTAACTACGTTTTTCTTGCTTTTTCTGCAACGGTAACATCCACAATCAATCCTCTACACTATATATATACACACACCAACCCCTCCCTCATTACACATATCCCTCTCTCTCTCTCTCTCTCTCTCTCTCTCTGTGTGTGTCTATATATATATATACTCTTTGTTGAGTAAAATTAGTTGACTGTTAATTTCTTGAAGGAATAATTTATTAGTCATGGGGCCTCATAGGTTTCTTGGGTTTTTCTTGTTCTTGATGACGGGGTTTCTCTTTGGTTCATCTAAAGCTTACAAGTTTTATGTTGGTGGTAGAGATGGTTGGGTTTTAAAGCCTTCTGAGAACTACACTCAATGGCCTCATAGAAACAGATTTCAAGTCAATGATACACTTTGTAAGGCTTGCTCTTTCCCCACCCTAAATTTACTTTGACATGTTGATTAGTATTTCCTAATTTGTTAACGTTTTTATTTGCAGTTTTCAAGTACAAGAAAGGATCAAACTCAGTCTTGGTGGTAAACAAGGACGATTTTAACTCATGCAATACCAAAAACCCTATACAGTCTTTAACAGACGGTGACTCTTTATTCACGTTTGATCGTTCCGGGTCATTTTATTTCATCTCTGGACATGCTGATAATTGCAAGAAGGGCCAAAAGTTGATTATTATTGTATTGGCTGTGAGACCCACAAAGCCTTCTTCTACTCCTGCACCTCCATCCCCTTCTCCATTGGCAGCACCACCTGACTCTTCATCATCTTTTCCCACTCTTTCTCCTCCTCTTCCGCCGCCGTCTCCGGCAGATTCAAATGGTTCAGAAGTGGCACCACCTCATTCGGGCTCTCAGAGTTCGACTGGTTTTGTTGGGTTGGTTTTGGGTTCTTGTATTGGGCTGGTTTTGATATTGGGTTAAATTCATTATTAGGGTTTAGTTTTTTTATGTCGATTATAGATCAAAGCAATTAACAAGGCTTGCTTACGCCTTCATATTCATTATTTTGTTCTTGAATTTATTTTTATTTTATTTTGTTAATAAAAATTATATTTTTGTCTTCAAATTAAGAAATAATTTTATGTGGAAGATTGCATACATCAATTTTCCACCGTTCTTTTTTTTTATTTTTTGTAAAAAAAAAAGAGCTAAGAGAACATTTAATTTGAGTATTATGATATATGCATAACAAAAAATGGAATTTAAATACAGTGGCATGGTTAAGATTTGGTAATAAAAAAAATGATTAAATTGTTATCTTGCTGTCTATATAACTGAGCTGTTAACATTTGAAAGAGGATACTGCAACCTGTATTGAACCACATAGCCAGCGCTGGACCAATTAATGGGCTGAAAATTGTGAAGTTTGCCTTAAACGTCATGTCGGTTAGGTAAAGGAAAACCTGGTGATTTAAGACAGACTAGGTGGGTGAATGATCAATAAGAAGGAAATGGCTATTTATGGCATATAAAGGACAGGTGAAAAGGTCCAAAACAAGGGGTAGACGTCATGTCGCATCATTGTTCCACAGCCCGGGGGGGGGGGGGGGGGGGGGGGGGGGGGGGGGCGGCGCGGGGGGGGGGGGGGGGGGGGGGGGGGG
>CANUEP010066194.1:0-20261 GCA_947857235.1 Jatropha podagrica | reverse complement strand
TCCTGGTAGATATCGCAGATTGGTTGGTAAGCTAAACTATCTTACAATCACACGACCTGACATATCTTTTGCAGTAAGCGTGGTTAGCCAATTTCTTCAATCTCCATGTGATAGCCATTGGGATGCAGTGATTCGTATTCTAAGATATATTAAGGGAACTCCTAGCCGAGGCTTGTTGTATGAAGATAGGGGTCACTCACAAATTGTTGGATATTCTGATGCAGACTGCGCAGGTTCTCCCTCTGATCGGTGGTCTACTTCAGGATACTGTGTTCTGATTGGAGAAAATTAGATATCTTGGAAGAGTAAAAAGAAAACTGTTGTAGCTAGATCAAGTGCAGAAGCAGAATACCGAGCCATGGCATTAGCTACGTGTGAACTTATTTGGCTAAAACAACTTCTTCAAGAATTGAAATATGGAGAAATTAAAAAGATGAAATTAATCTGTGATAATCAAGCAGAACTTCACATTGCCTCTAATCTAGTGTTTCTCGAAAGGACAACATATTGAGATAGATTGCCACTTCATCAGACAGAAGATTGAATCATGATGTATTTCTACCTCTCTTATTAGTTCGAACGATCAGTTAGCAGATATTCTTATAAAATCTCTTAGAGGTCCTCGTATTGAATATATTTGTAACAAACTAGGAGCATATGACATATATGTTCCAGCTTGAGAGGGAGTGTTAGAATTTTGTAATTATTGGGGTAGATTGTGCATATATTAGAAGGATACTAGGAGATTATTATGAGATATTAAGAGATTATTTTCTTTTTTTAAACTATTTTCTGTGTATAATATATACCCTAAACAGTATATGAAAATTAATCAAAACAATTGTTTGTTTCAAAATTTCTTCTTCTCTCTTTCACACAAGTTAGTACTTGAAATTCAATCATTACGAGTTAATGACCAAACTCAGATATTCCCATCTCATAATATTAAATCACTCCTTTTTGACACTTCAATATCAATAAGCTGTACCAAATATACACCAGAATCATGTTCTCCAAGGAAACACAAAGGTTTATGCTTGTTGATTTTTATGTTGTACACCAATCCCTCATGTTTATTATTTCATGGCTGTATCAGTATCTTAAACAGCGATAAGTCTTTCTAATTATTCTTGGGATAAATGCTGATGATAAAAACAGATGCAAGAAAAAGATCAAACTTCACCGAGCAGCCCTATATTCAATAATGTTTAAACTTAATTATCCCGTCAAATGAAAATGTTGAATATATTCTTTATAAAGAACAATATCTATCAAATTACCATACTCATCTAAGGCTATGAGGAGCTTTAAGTCATCTGACAAATTAGCTTCTCCAACATGCCGAAGAGGTGGACCCAAAGGAATTATCGATCCACCTCGCAAATATAAATTTGGTAAATCCTGTTAAACATGATTCAAATACTGTTAGGGGCAAGTAAGAATACAAATTCAGAAAGAAGCACGATAAGATGCTTTAGATACCGGATGTGAATCATCAAAATCAAATCTCAACCAGATTCCTTTGGGCAAAGTCTGAGACATCTTGTCCATCCCCTGGTCAGGAATTGTGCTACAGAAGATAGAGAAGAACTTCAGTACAATTGCATGAGCATAGCACAAAATGGGCCTCCCCAAACAAACAGCTGTTTTTTCCAAATCGAAATTAGAAATTGTCAACTTTAATAGATATTAAACAACAGGAAATGTTCTTTTTCATGCAAAACCCAAAAAAGAAAAATCTTTAGATTGGAACCTATAAACATAACTATAAAGAAGAGGTCATTAAAGTTGTGATCTCTGCATCTTGCTGCATGATGGGCAAAATATCCAACTTTTAACATCCTTTAGTACAACAATTGTGTTAAAAGACAAAAGTTCAGCTCTATATGCTAACTAAACTATGTTAACTATGGAAGAGGCATTTGAGGGTGGGCGATGTGGAACCCTAAGAATTGAGCCTTGACACCCTAAATCAGATTTGATAAAAAAGCCCTAAATCCCAAATTAAGAACCCTAATTCCCAAATTAGGAATTTCATCTTGGATGGAATTCCGGATCTTGACCCAATACTCAATTAGAAATATGAACCATAGATATCAAGGTGAAAGTATGAATGTCACAAAGATTAATTATCTTTGATAAGTTCGAAAGCATGTTAAATGAAGAACCAAAGAAAATTCGTCTCTCTTGAAATAAAATGCATAAACTAAAATACAAAGCCAAATTTAAATAGGCCGATTCGAGCTAATTAAAATATAAAACTAATTAAAAGCCTCTAGACTCAAATGTTTGGATCATATTAATCAGCATTGGATCTTCTTTTAGGTCCATCTCTTCATGATCACTATAAGCTTCTTGTTTTTCCATTATTCAACACGCATCAGCGGTTTTCAATGAAGGAATAATATTTTTTCAATGTTGGATGAAAACATATAGGATCCGCAAAAAAGTAGCTCGGCATCAAGCATAAAGTCTATGGAAACTGTATTCAATATAAATAGCTATTATTTTACAACATCTAACCAGCATCATTTGCCATCCATATGCATGTATCCACTTGCAAGTGGATACAACCAACTAATTCTCATCAAAGATTTTCAAGCATGATATCTGTTAGAATCTTGTATTATTGGAGTAGATTATGCATATATTAGGATGATAATCAGCCATGATTAGGAGATATTAGAAGATTATTTTTTCCTTTTTAAACTGTTTTCTGTGCATTATATATATCCTAAAACCATATATGAAAATTATCAAGCAATATCAAGCCGATTGCTTGCTTCAAACCCTTCTTCTTCTCTCTTTTACATGGTATCAGAGCCTATAATGGTCTGATTATTCTTTTTTCTCCTTATTCCTGCAAATCCTTCTGTTTCTACGGAAAATACCTAGCTACAGTTACGGCAACCCTACTGGCACTTTGAAATCACCCATATTTAGCAGGAGTTGGATCTCACAGCCACCGGAGATGAATTCCTCAGCTTCCCGCGACCCAGGACTCGAAGTTTTGTCGCCGAAAACCTCACCATCGACCGCCATGCACCGTCGCAATATTTCTGCCTCCGTCCCACGCACCGACGCATAAGCCCTATTCCGACGACCTCTCCTTCAACGGCCACCTCCGACTGGTTTACCTGAGTCCGGCCATTCTTTTTCAGGTCACCCTCTGCACTGTCTCTCTCTCTCTCTCAAGGTGTTCATACCCCTTCTTCGGGTACCAAACCTTCTTCCAGATTAAAAAAAAAAATGAACGACACTACTCTAATTAAACCACTCTTCTCTAATTCACCTATTATCACTACTGTGAAGATTTTAGGCAATAGCAATTACGTGTCTTGGTCATCTTCAGTTGAATTATGGTTTATGGGACAAGGGTATGATGATCATTTAAGTAAAACCGTTGCTGATATTTCGGAAAAAGATAAGACGACGTGGTCTAAAATTGATGCACAACTGTGTAGTTTGTTATGGCATTCTCTTGAGCTTAAGTTGCTTCCCTTATTTCAATCTTGCAAAACCTATTGTAAGGTATGAACCAAAGCCAAGACACCATATACCATTGATGTACAGCGAATATATAAAGTGGTGTCTGATATTGTTAACTTGGTAACAAAATCAACAAGATATGGCTAGTTATCTTAGACAAGTTGAGACCTTACTTGATGAATTCAATTCCCTTACGCCTTTCTCAGAAAGTACTGCTACACAGGAACAACAGAGAAATAAATTATTCATGGTTTTGGCACTCATAGGTCTTCGACCTGGACTTAGTTCAGTCCGAGATCAAATACTAATAGATTTTGTAATTCCCACCTTAGAGGATATCTCTACTCGTCTCCTTTGCATCTCTGTGACTCCAGCTTCACCACAAAATATGGAAGCATCGGTATCCGCGGTTCAGAATAATAGTCGAAAGTGGAAAGGTAACAAATCCAAACACTGTACTCATTGAGACAAGTCTGGTCATACTCGGGAAAGTTGTTGGAAATGGCATGGTAAACCATCACAGAATCAGTCTTTCAATACTGGCAAATCTGTTGCTCATTTGGCTCAAAATTCTAGTGCTGGACTTCTGCCATTACCTGATCAAGTATTTGGTGCTATTACCTTAATTGGGACAGACTACAGTGAGTATTTACAATTTCAGGCAGCCAAACAACAAGCTAAACAACAGTCATCTACCATCTCTCAGTCTGGTAATTCAGTCATCTGACTATCCAAGTCCACTATTCCTGGTCTTGCATGCTTGATTCTGGTGCTTCTAATCACATCTCTGGTAATGAAACTCTTTTTTCTACCCTCTCTATTCCTTCAACCACATCTACTGTCATTTTAACTAATGGTTACCAAACTGTGATTAAAGGAATTGGAAAAGTACAACCTCTTCCCTCAGTTACTCTAACCTCAGTACTATTTACTCCTGAATGTCCATATAACTTGATCTCCATTAGCAAATTGACCAAACAGTTTAATTGCATTGTATCCTTTATAGCTGACTTTGTTTTTATGCAACATTGATGTACAAGGATGATGATTGGAGTAGGATATGAGTCGCAAGGATTGTCACTTCATCAGACAGAAGATTGAATCATGATGTATTTCTACCTCTTTTGTTAGTTCAAATGATCAATTACCAGATATTCTTACAAAATCCCTTAGAGGTCCTCGTATTGAATACATTTGTAACAAGCTAGGAGCATATGACATGTACGCTCCAGCTTGAGGGGGAGTGTTAGAATCTTGTAATTATTGGAATAGATTATGCATATATTAGGATGATACTCAACCATGATTAGGAGATATTAGGAGATTATTTTTCCTTTTTTAAACTATTTTCTGTGTATTATATATATCCTAAAACCGTATATGAAAATTATCAAGCAATATCAAGCCGATTGCTTGCTTCAAACCCTTCTTCTTCTCTATTTCACAATATCCAACAGCAAAGGCTATAAATGAGCCAAGTTGTTTGAAACTTAAATTGAAAATGGGTCATTCAATAAGCTTAATAAGCCAAAAACTCGACCCTAGCTTATTCAATACTAGAGCTTAGCTCAATCTTTCAGATGAGACTTGTGAGTTGACTCACTAGCCTCACTATCAAGCTAACAAGACTATAAACAAGCTTTAAATTAGCTCGAACTCCACATTTTTTCTTGAACTATAAATTGCAAAAAAGTTGAGTTTAAGCTCAATTTTACTAGCTCAAATCGAGCTCAAGCTGAGGTTCAGCTGAAGTATACTTTAACAAGGTGAACTAGAGCTCAACAGAATTCACTTCGACTCTGTATACCCTACCAACAGCTACATCAAAGATTCCTTGATACTGAAAAGGTTTTCTTTTATCAAGTCAAAAGGTAGAGTAGCTTCCTCCATGAATAGACATGTCTTTGCAGGAATTTTAACACAAGGTGCCTACATGTGCTTGATCAGCAAGGTGCTTTATTGATGATACGTTGTGTTAAGGAAAATCAATATAGTATACATATTCCTAATTAGCTTATGATTTGTATTCCTAAATAGCTAGGTAGCCTAGGAATTCCTTACATATAAACCTATGTAATTGATTGATGAGATACTAGAAGTACAACTACAATTTTTTCTTAACATGATATCAGAGCCCTCCATTCAAAAAAAAAAAGGAAAAAAAAATTTCCCAAAGCTTCCCTTACGAGAAGCCACTCCCACCCTAGGAAGCCTTTCTAGACTTAGTATTTTGTCTCACCACCCACCTCAGGACATTCTCCTGCCGCCGATCGGCGCATCCCTACAATCTGGTTTTTGGATTCTCAGTAAATAGCCTCCACAAGCCACCTCTCTCTTCTTCTCCGGTTCACACGCTGGCGCGTGAAAGGCACATCCGGTGGACTTTTTCACTCCAGCTCCTCACTCCGGCATCAACTTGAAGAGAGACGTGCAACTCAGTGAGTTGCATCGTCATTCTTGGGCTTATTCAGTAGGTTTGTTTGCTCCAATTCTGTTGCAGCTGTGTCAGGCAGTCTTCTGCTATTGATGTTGCTTTAATTTGCTAAGGGAACTTATTTTTCCTTTGGTGTGACAATTGGTAAAGGTAATTTTCGATATTTTCTACTGATTCCTTATTGCATTAATTTGTTTTCCATCTCTTGTGCACCAACCACCTTCTCCGGCATCGACCTGTCGGGAGCAGAGCAACCCCAATGAGTTGCGTTGTGTTCTTGGCCTTCAGTGGTGTGCTCCTTTTGCCAGATTTCCTTTGCTGCATTTCTGAATATTTGCGCTACTGGGCTTTCTCTTTGAGGTATTGATTATGGAAGCTTGAAACAGCCCTGTGAGTTGTTTTCTGGTTCAATGAGACTTGTTTCAACAACCCAAGTGTATTGTCTTAATTCTGCTATTCGACAACCCAAGTGCGTTTTCTTGATTCTACTACTACTATTTGTTTTGGGATTTTTTTATTGCTACTGTGAAGTGGGTACAGTTGCTAAGTAAGGTATTATGTGTTGCTGAAAGTAGTTTGTAACAAGTAGAGCATGATTAACATCTATACTCCAACTTGGGGGGATGTTAAGGAAAATCAATATAGTACACGTATTCCTAATTAGTTCCTAAGTATATTCTTAATTAGTTTATGATTTGTATTCCTAAATAACTAGGTAGCCTAGGAATTCCTTATATATAAACCTATGTAATTGATTGATGAGATACAAGAAATACAACTACAATATTTTATCTTAACACATTTGTAGAGATTTGTAGAATATTATCTTTTCTAGTTTAGGCTTGTTTCCTATTTAGATTACTACCATATTAGAACCATTCTTTGTGTATATATAGAATAGAAATTGTATAGAGATGATAAGAAGAACAAACAATAAACTTCTTTCCTTCAAAAACTTCAACATTGTTCAAGGTCTTTGAATTTTTCTATTTAAACCAAATGGAATTGACAAAATCGGTTAACTAAGGTTTTAGAAAATGGACTCTACTACTTCAGCTAATTGATTTTCAGCCTATTCTCACTTCTCCAAACTGAAAATCATTGTGCCAAGAAAAAAAAAAAGTTCTACCATCATTAATTGAGGAAACAATCACAGCACTATTGTACACTTCATAGTTATATATGCTAGTACACTACCGCACAAAAATTAGAACACAATAACCAACTACTAAAGGGGAGAGAGGGTCCACAATTTTAAATGTGAAGCACGAGTGGGTGAATGCAAGAAAAAGATAATAAAAAGGCGTCACAAGTGACAGAGAGATGAGTTAGCCAGCTGTGAAGAGTTATAGAAAAGTCTAGAGCAGTATAAAACCAGGGCAAAATGTGCAAAAAACAATGAAAAAGAAAACTGGGGCATGATAGCAGAAAACTAGGGTAAACGAACAACAATCTGCATGAATAACTAATCAGTGGATTTGAATGAGAAGAAAAAAGATGAAATAAATCAGCCAATCAAGTAGGGATGACATCTTTGTGGTTAAAACAAGACCAGGAACTGATACTAAAGTGCTAATCAAAATTAGCTGAGTTTTTTGGTAAATTAATGGATTATTAAATTGAAACACATAACCAAAAATCAAAACTAACAAGTGCTTAATTAATTAATCTTGTTAAACTCCATGGGCCCATAGACAAAAGCTTACAAGTGAGCAAGTGTTGGAACCCACTTGCAGAAAACCAATTTCAGACTTCCAATTACGCAAAAGGAATTTCAGACTTTGAATCCTTCTCTTTTGGATGCTTATTTCCAAATCATTTCATATTCAAATCCTTTTCGACCAAGGGGAGTTGATGCAACTCCTATTCCTAGAGATTTTAGGAGTACTTATTTTAGGAAAAGAAAGTAGAAATTGTAGTGCTTTGTGATTGCATATCCCTACTTATATTAGAATTCCCAATCCTAACGTTCTTTAGAACTATTTAAACACTTCGCATTGTAATTAGACTTTGTTATGAGAATTATTTAAGCATTGGTTCTACATCATTTGTGATAAGTCCATATTCATTCCATTATAAGTTCTCTAGTTATCATATTATTATTACATGTGGATTCATCTCCCAACAAATTTCTTCAATTAGATTTTTGAATCCTAGTTGTCCTTCAATCAATCATAACATTTAGGCGGGGAGAGGGAAAAAAGAGGCAATTACCAAATTATGACAATGGCAAGTAGGACCTTCCAAAGACAATTTAGGAAACAGGACATCCTATTTTGAATGAAGTGAGTACTCTCTGTCATCAGATGCACAAGCCTTCATTTTCCAACTTAAAAATCTAACCATTCCAGTGCAGACTAGTCCTCTCACGCAACTAATAATAACAATTAGAAGAAAAGGTTATAAACCACTTCACATTTTGAGTGATGATATTAGGCCCCTCAAGTACACACAAGTTTGTAATTGCATCATAATCTGTTGACTTAGAGGATTTTTTGGGATTCTTGTTTTATTCCCTTCATTGTAAATTTCCTATATAGTTAAAGATTTATTTGTATATATACACCTTGATGTAAATCACAATTAGAAAAGAAATAGAGACAATTTTTCTCACCACGCCTGTTTCTACAAATCAACATAATCTATCAAATTATCTCAAGATAAAGAGAACAAAACCTCGCGTGGATAAGAAGTGGACCCAACAAGAAGGAATTTTCAAGCATTCTTAAGCTCAGATCTTTAGAATCTGCATAAGCCAATTTACATTCACCTATTAGTACTCACTATTGAAAAGAATTTATGTTTTCAAAACTCATTTAAATAGCAATATATTGTTAAAGAGCATATGATCATACCAGCAAAAAAAGTAGGAGTTACTACTGGACTACCCGTAGTGTGAGCAACATAAAACATTGTGTATATGTGTGGTATCAGGCGATAACGTCTCTTCAGAGCAACACGGCAAACTTCTTCACACTAATGAAACTGAAGTTAGTTCATAATGAGATAACAACATAATAGGATAAGTAACCCAAACTTAGAAGGTGATACAGAAAATTTAGAAAGAGAAAAAATATGAATAGATACATCAACATATCACTATATACTAATTCATTCATAACAAGGATTAATTATGAGCTAGTGCAAGGTTGTAATTTAATCACTGGTTTTGGCATGATCTGCTTAGGGTACAGCCCATCAAGAACAAAAGCTCTCGAACTCTTGACCTTGTTTAACAGACAATGTGCAACTCAATCTTTGAACATTAATCAAGAACAAGCCTTTTCCATATCAAGACAACCTCACTAGACCCCTTAAGACAATGCCATGTGGCATGAGATTAACGACGCTCAAGCCTCATGGTTTCCCTATAGATACCCCAATCAGCTATTGTTTTGGAGGACCTTTAAACTCACCCTCACTACCTACCTCTTTCTCTCTCTAGCCTCATGATACATTCTTTAGCTACATCAAAGCGCAAAATCCCCTTTTTCACTTCACAAAATTCTTCTCTCAATTATCAATACACAACAGTCGAAGAGGGCATCACCTTCCCAGTTCTTAGGTCACATCATGCACAAGGTCCATTAACCTTGCCCATCCTTCCTCTCATGCCTCTTCCTAGCTAGTTCATTTCTTGTTTTGCAAAGCATCGTATGCACTAAATCTCTGCTTCTCTATACTAGTGTCCTATGAACCTCCATCTACATTACAACATACAAGCGCGTGATATCATCACATCATATCAACTTTAGGCTCTGCTCAATTAAAATAGAAAGTTTATATATCATTTTGTTAGCTAGTATTATATTGCCAGTTCATTGGACAAACCTCTTCCCCAAAGGACCATGGCTCATGGTCAGAAGTGCCCATTTCAGAGTGTCCACGGCAGAAAGGAAACATTGCGCCTACACCCATCCACCTACCAAACAACTTGGGTGTTGCATTTCCTGCAAATCCACCAATATCAGGTCCTGAAAGTGGCTGACCACTGAGTCCCTGTTCATAAATTAAAAAGAAAAAAATCAGATCCAATAATTATGCGGCAGGAGGTAAATTGAAAATAAATTTTACTTGTTTAAGTAATTTATTTCTCTCTCTAGGGGAACAAAAAAAAAGAAGCTTTTTATTCCTTCAAACTCAAATTATGACATTAGAAATACTGAGGTGTGAATTCAAGAAAAGAAGAAAGAACTTGTGAAGATAAAGGGGGTTACTTTAAGGAAAACAAGGTCAGCCATTTGCTTTTAATCATGAATAGGTTAGAATTCTGTGTCGAGCATTGTTAAATGGCGCTCTTCGATTTCCTTGGGTCTGTGTGGAGAGGTAGTCCAGAACAAAGCGTTTGGAGGGGCTCTAGTTTTAGAGTTGTGTACAAGGAGTTGAGGAAAGAAGTCAGCTACAAGGATGAGGCAGAATTTAGGAGAACTTGAGAATCTAGAAAATGGAGAGACTAAAGAAGTGGGTGCTAGGGAGCATACAGTTCATTGTTTTCCTTGGTAATTTTGTCAATAGCTTTCAAGTATGACTTCATACCTCTGGTGGAGCATTAAAGTCTCCAACTTTCCATCCAGTGTTTCCAAAATTACTTACCAATTGAAGTACCATGGAGATAGACATGTGCAGATGCTCCCAATTTGAAATATTATCTCCTGTCCATGTTGCAGCATACCTTTGGCTACCAATATATCCAGCTCTAGTGAGAACAAAGGGACGCTTGTTTTCATTAGCTAATTTCATGCCTTCACATGTTGATCTTGCCATCAGCATACCATACACCTAAAGCAAGGACTTTGATTTCAGAAATTATCTGTTTTTCGATAGAAAAAATAAATAAAACAATCACCACATTGAACTGTCCCTAAACTACATTAGCAGAAATCATTCTGCCATTAAATGATAACAAAAGTCAGGCTCGAGATGAATACATTGTGATAGTATGAGTGATCTTGACATCCTCCAAGTTCACCATCCCCTCGATGAATATTGCTTTCAGGCATCGTCTTAGTTACTGTCTGAAAAGTAAAATAATAAGGCCAGGTGGCGCTGCAGAAATTGCAAGCACTGAGAATAGACATGGTAATCACCTTAAAAATGGCTGGCTCATTCATATCATTCCATATGCCATCAACACCGTTTGAAATAAAATCTTTAACCAAATTAGCCCACCAAGAGCGAACTTTTGACTGAGTGAAGTCTGGAAAAACACAAGGTCCAGGCCACACCTCTCCTGAAAATGGGTGATAAAAAAAATGACAACAGAATTTTTTTTTTTTTCCTTTTGCTTTTTCTTCTTTTTTTTTTTTAATCCCGGAGCAAAGGTTGGGAGAAGGCAGGAAAACTAAAGTTAACTACTGATGCAAGACTGAAAACACACCAATAAAAGGCCTTCCATCTGCTCTTTGAACCCAAACATCATTTTCAGAACCACTATCATATATAGAATAGCCCTCTTCACATTTGATACCAGGGTCAAGCATCCAAATTGCTTTAAATCCACTGTCATGGAGATCTTTCACCAAAGATTGAGGATCTGGAAAACGTTCCTAAAACAATTCATAATGAAATCTTCCTATCAAAATTGAGAATCATGAATTTATCAAACAAAAGGCAATCTATCTATGCCAGAAATCCTTCATTCAGAAGATCATTAAAGACAGAAAATAATGATGCATATTATTAACTGCTCATAATATCTCCATATTCCAATGTTTCTCCTATCCGTAAAAATTTAGGAGGGTTGGATTGAATGTGAACTGACTATTTAGATATTTGTACAAGGTAGCTTCCTTTAAAGACTTTAATACTTCAGTGTCGTTCTATTTGCATCCCTAGACTTACACTGTTACGTAAGAAGACAGGTTTCACTTTCTGAGTACAGGTTGCAATAAATTTAATATCCGAAGGATCTAAGAGAAGCATACCTGGTCAAATGTGAAACAGCGAAAACCATCCATGTAGTCAATGTCCATCCATATGACATCACATGGTATATCCTTCTCCCTAAATGTTCTGGAAATCTAGTGAAGACAAATGCAACCATCAAAGGACCCATAGTGTGAGAAATAGAAAACACTTTGCAAATGAGAAATGATAAAAATTGTATTTCCACAGTTAAAATGGTATAGCTTGAGATCCCAAAGTGTTCAATATGCCATAAAACAGTATAGTTGAGATCCCAAAGTGTTCAACACGCTAACTGCGTAAAAGCATCAAAATCATACCTCACGAACCCTCTTATCGGAATCATAGCTCCAACGGCATTGGTGATATCCCAAGGACCACTTTGGAGGCATAAAAATAGTTCCTAACCATAGTTTTAAGCATAAATTACTAACAAAAACAAAAAAAAAAATGGAAAAAAAATAAACAAATAGATTTCACCCAAAGGCTACCTGGATTACCAATTTAATTATTTAACCCATAAGCTAATAAGTACCACAGAAATAACATTTTTGTGTCTTCTACCATTAGTTATAAATGGCAAAATCTTTGTCCAAAATGATGGTAGGAATTGAAACTATGAACCCCCCACCCCATCAGTTCAATCAATTTTCTAGGTCAAAAACCCATCACATAAGCTATATATTGTTTGTAGAATAAAATATTAACATAGTGTAAGACTAAAGCTGACACAACATGCAAACAAAAATTTCATCAAAAGACAGAATAAATTAACAAAGCAAAATCTGTAATGGTCAAGAAAATTACCAATAGCTCGGGATAAAGATTTAAGAACATCTGTAGGTGAAGCAAAAGGACCAAATGTAATGATAGGATATGATGCTGGAGCAATGAACTGAATTCTTGACTCTTTCCTCAGATCAATCTGTTTAATATGTTTGGCAGTAAATTAGGTAAAGAAATAAGCACTTAATAAAAGATTTTAAAATAGTTTTGCATAACAAATGTAACATTACCTCACAGCGACGAGTGGTGTCAGCAAGAACCCCCAGTGCCTCTCCATTTGGAAGAACAGCTAGCACCCAAGGATGCGATTGATACAAAGATGTAGTTCCAGGGCCGTAACCCCATGCATCTGTATTCCAAGTGAAAACCTGCATTTTTGACATGAAACTGCTGAAATTTAGATGTTACAAGCCATAGCATTACTAATTTGGTTTTTATTTGAAAGTCTAAATTTCTCTAATGAATAAGGGAAGGGATTTTGCTTGTGATGCTGGGAATTTATCAGGATTTGGTTTGAGAACTCTATATCAGTTTGATGCCTCTAATCCAAGAGTAGAGATAAAGACTAGAAAACTTTTGAACTAAAATACGGTACTCCGGGGTTTATTTGTATGGTTGTTATAGCTGTGTGGTTATCAGATTTTTGCAATTATTACACACATATACAAACTTGTGCAAAAAGCAAGAGAAGTTTTTTGAGTGTATGGAAGTTTGGAGTTATGAGTGAGGATCAAAACTTTCATAAGTTAATAAATGATCACAATTTACAAATTTTCCTCAGCATGCCTGTAAATATAGAAACAATAAATAAGGGTTAACTGCTTATAAACATAAAAAAAAAAAGAGGGCTAACTGCAAAAAGAAAACATTGTTTTAGCTGCGTGTGAGCAACTTGTTACTTGATGTTTTTGGTATTGACATGAGAAACAAAATGACTTACTCTCTTCCCTGTCCGCTCGAGTGGTCCACTAACTTCTCCAGTTCCATAAAAGGAGGTACCAGTGGGAAACTAGACCAGAAAAAAGGACATTCAAATGAAAGATGCTGTGAAGAAACCACGAAATTTAACTAGTAACTGGGTGCAAATATGAAAAATCTATGAATATCCCACCTCAAGTTTAATAATCAGCTGGCCTAGAAGACATTCAAAAGTAGGTATATATAAAGGAACAGAATGATTGTTGATTGGTGTATCCCTATCTTTAGTATTGATAAATGAAATACTAGGATATGCAGCAAGTCTATCATCACCAGAACAATCAAATCGGAAAATTCCATCCTCCAATATAGGCTCAAATATCATATCTCCCGAGATGACATCAGAAGTTACTGTCTTCTTTTCATGGTCAGCCATTCTAGACACCAACAATGCCAACTTCTTATCGAGTCTCTTCTTTCTGATACTGCGAACAAGAATGTAATTCGAATTATCAAAATAAATTAGAAATTGTACAAAAATCAGCCAAAGTTAATTCAACGAAACAAATTGATCAATCCCAAAACTAGAAAGAAATAAAGGGAGAGAGGGATGATAAATAGAAACGCATGAAATAGAGTCTACATTCTACCTTACTGGCTGCATGGTTATGGAATTGAACTTACATTTTCAGAAGTTAAAATCAAAATCAAAATGCATAAATGAATTGCAGACACTTCAAAGCAATCAATTAATCAATAACCAAAAAGTGACAAATTAAAATAAAAAAAGGAATCAAAATAAAAATCCGAATGCAGAAACAGTTGAAACACGAATAAATATTGCATTTTTAGAAACTTGAAAGCAATCAATAGAAAGAGGGAGAGAACCTGGATGATCGAAACCGAGAAAGTGGAGTAAGAGTGAAAAGCGAGCGAGTAGGAGAAGCAAGCTTATAATGGCTGGGGAATAAGAATGGCAGTCCTTGTCCACGCAGTACTTGTTCCATTGAATTCCTGTTAAACTGTTTATTTATTTATTTTCGTTTTATCTTGTCGGTTAAAGCGAGAAAGACGAGAAGTTTGGTGGGAAAGTTTGCATATACACGTGGCGTGGATACTTTCTCTTTGTTTTTTGGGATGAGGCTGAATTATGGCTCTGTTCCGCCCGCCCGTGAAATGTATCCATCGTTGAGGATGGGAACCCGTTTGGTTTTGGCTTTTGAATGGTAGGATTCAGTGGGTTCGGCAACGAGTTGTAATAACGAAATCAAAGTTATTAACGTAATCAAACGCACAATTTTGAAGCGACTTTTTTGTCGTGGAGCAAAAAAAAAAAAAGAAATGGGAAAAATAAGCATTTAGTGAGGTCCCACGTATAAAACTTTGGAATTACAAAAAAACCTATTTCATTCCCAATTATGTTACATCAAAAATGGGAAAAATATATACCTAAATACTTCCGTGGCAAGAGTGTCATGCCATTCTGGTAAAATAGAATAGCTGCGATTTCAAATCAATGTGATGTGTCAAGTCAAGAATGTAAAAAAAGACGGAATAAGATGTGGCATCTTTCTTCAATAATTGCACTAGCGAAAGGTAGAACCATTAAACCTTTGATCACAATCGCCCAATATTTCAGAAAATAACATTGCATGGAACGAATCAACAAATTGTCAGACCAAATGAGAAAAATTTTATATACATATATTATTTAATTTTAATATTCTTCAAAGGGTAAAATTATGTACAAGTAAAATTTTGCCTCTAAAATCAACTATTTTCCCAGGAGATGTAAACATAAAAGCATATCACTTCTTAGCCCGCAACGAATTTCTCGACACAAGTAAATGTCAAATTAGCCTAAAAAAGCACTTCCACCTTATATGCCAAAATTGATAGCTCTTTGACACAAGTTTCCTGCTTACAATCACAACACACTCTCTCTCTCTCTCTCTTTTTTCCTTTTTTTCTACAACAATAAAATTCACACAAAAAAAGAGAGGGTTTATAGTATTGTCATTTTTTCTTACTAGCTATATACCTTCTTGCATTGACTAACAAAAACAAAAAAATAAGCAATGGAGAGATCAATGATCAGTGAGAAAGCGAGCAAACCCATCTAATTCAGATATCATTTTCATGAATTAGTTTGTTCAGAAGAATAGTCAACAAGGCATCTCTCCTTTCAGCTCTGCTCTCTTCTCTTATCCGCCTCTGTTCTTCCCTCTCCCTAAAAGCCTGCTCAATCATTAATCTTTCTCTCTCAATTTTCTCCATCGACTGTCTCCATTCCTGCTCAAACAACTGCTGCTCATGAGCACGCCTTTCCATCATCTCCCTCCATTGCAACTCCATCTGCTGTTGCCATTGGAAGAACTCCTTAAGCATCTCGTGAATACCACCAATGTCAGGATTTGAGATGCTGGTTACTCTTGAAGAAATACCTGTTAGAATTCTTTCACCCTTTCTCTTACGAGAATTACTTCTGGTCTGCCTCTCCTCCCCACTACCATTTTCATCTTCGTCTTCTGAGAGTTCATTGAATGATCTGTCCATGCTCATTCTCTTTGCCCTTTTCTTTGCCTGGGTGGAACCTGCCTCAGATTCAAAAAGCAATCGCTGCATGTTTTTTGCCCTTTCATTAAATACTGTATGCAGTTCCTCGAAGAATGGACAATGCAGACCATTCTCAGGGTCAGATGTCTCCTTGCCCTGTTAAATTGATTGAACACGTTGCTGCTTCATTAAGAAAAAATATTTTATGCAACATACATACATCTTTTGAAAAGAAAAGAAATTTCATGAAACAAGAATACTATGAATGCATAAAAGCACTTTATTTTCCAGTTTTGCAGGTTTTAACTTTTAAGGTATGGGATTCAGCACCAGCAACCGTAACATGGCTGGAAAAGTTAGTTTCTCTTCCAAATCCAAAGCCACAAATATCAAATATTTTCACAGTGACCAAGAGCAACAACACAAAAAGATAAGGCCAGCAGAAGTTAGAGCGTTAATCAGTCTTTCTAACTGTTTCCAGCCACCTCTTATCATAGATTAGTGTGGGAAAATCAATTACTAGTAAACTATTTGAATGTTTTTGGTTACTTCAAATTAGTAGTTTTAGTCTTACAGATTTAATGTTTTTCTGTGCTTGATAAATGGAAAGGATGTTATTTCAGATAGAAGTTATTTTGCATTATGTACTAATATAGCTATATCTTTGCCAGCAGCTCCTATCATTCCTTGTTAAGTAGCTTAAACACATATGTTTCAAGTAGCTTAAGAATTGTCAAGAATTTCTCAGCAAATTCCTTTGGTGCTATGTTATGAACCGAAACAGAATTTATTTGCCAAATTCTAGAAAATTAGCAATGCCTCCCTTTGCCAGCCCCAGCTCAAACTGCTGAGTGATAATTTGAATTGTAGAATACAAACAGATGTTGCAATAAAATTTGTTAAGAATTAGATGTAAATAAGAGTTCTACTAGGAGTTAGAGTCCTAATAAGTTTATAATATCTTGTATATAATAAATATGTTACCCTATTTGATGAAATACAATAACAACATTATATTTTCGATACTGAATTACATGGTGTCAGAGCCTTTGGCTCGTTGATTTTCTGTTGTTTCGCTATAAAGCTTCTAGGTCAGAAGCTATTTTGTGTGATTTGCGGCTGTCTCTCTAGGTCAGTCACCTAGACCTCATTTTTTGTCTCACCGCCACCCAAGGGAGGAAGAGCAACCTCTGATCGGCACTTCCACAAAATTCGGTGACCAAGTGACTGGCAAATGAGCCTCACACGCTGTCAAAAGATTCTAAAGTTGTCCCACGCGCCGGCGAGTGGAGGTGCGTGCAACAGTTTCCAGTGATCGGCCTTTCAGTTTCAGGGTTGATTTGACGTCAGTAATAGTTTCCCAATCCAGCAACATTTTAGTAGGCGTTTCGTTTATTTTTTGCTATTACTGTTTGCGGCTTTGGTTCTGCTGGGTTTGTATTATTATTTAGTGCCTCAATTTCTGTTGGAGTGTTTAATTTTTATTCATAATGGATACTGAACCCTAAGATACAAAATCCATTATTACTTAATTGATTCCAACAATGAATAAAATCACAGAGCATAAATTGAAAGGAACTAATTATTTAGATTGGAATAAGACAATTAGAATCTATTTGCAGAGTGTTGAGAAGGATGATCATCTTACTGATGATCCACCAACTGGTAATACTAGGCAAACTTAGCTAAGGAAAAATGCTAAGTTATTTCTACAGATTAGAAATTCTATTGACAGTGAAGTAATTGGTTTAATTAACCACTGTGAGTTTGTTAAGGAGTTGATGGAATATCTTGAATTTTGTACTTGAGAAAAAGCAATTTGTCTCATATGTATGAAGTTTGTAAAGGATTTTATCGGTTTGACCAGCAAGATAAGCCCCTTACAGCTTATTTCATGGAGTTTAAGAAGATTTATGAGGAGCTTAATGTTTTATTGCCTTTTAGTGCTGACATTAAGGTTCAACAGACTCAACGGGAACAAATGACTGTGATGAGTTTTCTTGCAGGTCTTGCACCAATTTTTTACACTGCCAACTCTCAGGTTCTTTCAGGCAATGACATTACCTCCCTTCTGGAGACTTTCACAAGATTGCTACGTACAAAAAGATCTCATGCACCTTCCTCTTCTAAAAAGAGTGCCCTTATGAGTCATAATCAGGTAGCTTGACAGCCAGGAACCAGAGAAAGAGGAGGAAATAACCGTAATAATGGAGCAACCAATCGAGAAACAAGCATTATTATTTGCCATTATTGCCATGAACCTGGTCACACTAAAAGATATTGCAAGAAACTGATAAATAAGCCGCCAAGGGCAAATATGGTCACTCAAGATTCTGCAATTGCTTCTTCTGCCAACACTGTAACAATTTCTACTGCGGAATATGCTGAGCTCTCTAGATACCGTTCCTCTAAGTCTGTTGAATCCTCAATTGCTATTGCTGCCAATTCAGGTACTCCTAATACATGGCTCATGTCTACCTCATCAGAGTGGGTCATTGATTCTGGTTGCACAGATCACATGACAGGTAACCCTAGTCTTCTATCTTCATTAAAAGAACCTAAACAATTTAATTGACATGTTACTTTGGCTGATGGGTCCACATCTTCTGTCAAGTATATTGGAACCGCTACTCCCATCTCATCTCTTCCATTGTCTTCTGTTTCTTGTTTGCCTCATTTTTCGTTTAATCTATTGTTTGTTAGCAAAATTACTCATATATTGAACTATTGTGTTAAATTTTATCCTACATATTGTGTGTTTCAGAATCTTTTGACGAAGCGGATTATTGGTAGAGGACGTGAGTTTAGTGGCCTTTATCTTCTAGATGAACCAGCTTCATTATCTCTTACTTGTGCGGGTGCTCTTATCTCCTCTTGCGATTCATTGCCGTTTGGGTCATCCTTCATTGTCAACTTTAAAGAAGTTATGTCCACAGTTTCAGTCTTTGTCAATTTTAGAATGTGAATCTTGTCAATTTGCCAAACATCATTGGTTACCTTTAGTTCCTCGAGTCAATAAACAAGTTTCATCTCCTTTTGAGTTAATTCATTCAGATGTTTGGGGTCCATGTCCTGTTATTTTTAAAACTGGATTTAGGTACTTTGTTACTTTTGTGGACGATTATTCTCGTGTTAGTTATTTTTAATGAAAACTCGTTCTGAGATATTCTCCATTTTTTGTTCCTTCTGTGCTGAGATTAAAGCTCAATTTAATACATTTGTTCGCATATAGCAAAGTGATAATGCTAAAGAATATCTATCTAGTTCCTTCCAATCTTATATGTCACAGAATGGTATTCTCCATCAAACATCGTGTGTTGATACTCTTTCTCAAAATGGGGTTGCAGAAAGAAAAAATAGACATCATCTTGAGGTTGCTAGGGCACTTTTATTGCAAATGAAGGTCCCTAAACATTTTTGGGTTGATGCTGTTTCAACTGCACGTTTCTTGATCAATCGCATGCCTTCCTCTGTGCTTAATGGTGAAATTCCTTATAACGTATTATTTCCCATTGAACCTCGTATTTTTTATTGTACTTGTTTTGTTTGTGATGTTCGTCCACAAGTATCTAAATTAGATCTCAAGTCCCTTCGTTACATTTTCCTTGGGTATTTTCAACATCAAACGAGGTATCATTGTTTTTGTTGTGATATATTACTGAATGTATAAGTAGTATAGTTTAGCTATTTTGGAAATAGCCTACACCTATAAATAAAGGTGAATTGTATCTTATTTTGTGAAAGAAAAGAAAAGCTCTCTTATTCCACATAAAATCAACATGGTATCAGAGCCTAAAACCCACCTCTCGTCAGCCTAAACACAGTAGAGAGAGAAAATAGTAGAGAGAAAAACCCTAAAAGCTACTGCAACCAACAGGAGGGAGAGTGAACCGTCACCGCCCAGACCAAGTGAAAGAGGAGCCGCCGATCGGCCATTGCCCGCTTTCCGGTCACCAGCAGACGCCGCGCGTGAGTTCACACGCCGCCGACAGTTCTGCCGGCTTCTTCACGCTCCGGCACTTGACGCTTACTCCGGCCACTCCTCCGGCAGCGGCTCACTCCAGCAGCGTCGCCTTGGTGTTGCGCCTCCTCCTAGGCCATTTTCCTGCACTGGTTCTTGTGTTTTCAGGGCTGTCTTTTGGGTTGCACCTGGGTATTTTTTTCGGTATTCAGA